>CP125978.1:67679933-67796912 GCA_030063025.1 Avena longiglumis | reverse complement strand
AGGCCAACTAGGGTTTGGAGGCAAGGTGTAGGGAGGCGCCCCAGCCTCTTTATATAGAGGGGGCCAGCTGCTCCTCCTCAAGTCTTGGGCGGCCAGGGAGGGAGGAGGTGGGGGTGAGGACTCTCCCTTCTAGAAACCTATCTCGGTTTAAACCCTCACAGGGTACCAGGGCCTATGGGGCCTTGTTCCCCTGGCCCAATGCAGCCAGGACACTCCCTCATAGGCCCATGCCCCCTCCCGGAATGTGGGGCCACGTTGGTCCCCCTTCCGAAGGTTCTAAAGCTTCGGTACAATACCGATTAACTTGGAACAATTCCGAACTCCAAAAACTGCGCCTTATATGAATCTTATTCTCGGACCACTCCGGAACCTCGTGATGTCCGGATCCCATCCAGTCTCGAACAAAACTCATAAACCAATTATCCAATCTATCTAGCGTCGAGACATGTTAAGTGTGTGACCTGCGGGTTCGAGAATATCTGGACATGATCTTCTATCAATAATCAACAGTGATGCAGGCACCCATATTGACTCCCACATTCATCGATGATCATATCGGATGAACCACGATGCGAGTTCAATCAATCCCATATATATATTCCCTTCGTCTGCAATATTTTACTTGCCGAGATTCGATCGTCGGTACCGTCATACCTAGTTCAATCTCGTTCACGGCAAATACTTTACTCGTTCGTAATCCGATATCACTTTGTGATTAACTCTTAACCACATGCTTGCAAGCGGTGTTGATATCGATTAAAGTGGGCCAGTATATCTCTCCGACTTGGGAGGACAAATCCCATCTCGATACATACAACCCAGATACTTTACGATCACGAGAACACCTTTATGATCACCCTCTCATGGGATGGCGTTTGATGACCTCAAAGCTTTCTTAGATACCGAGTTTGTATTATCTCATGGTCTAAGGAATACAATATTTGACATAGGAAAAGCTTCGCAAAGATGAACACGATGATACGATCTAATTGCTTCGCTTAGTTTGGGTTTGTCCATCATATCATTCTCCAATGATATGATCTCATTATCAATTGACAACTCATGTCTATGGTTAGGAAACCTTAACCATCATTGATCAATGAGCTAGTCCATAGAGGCGTACTAGGGACACGGTGTTGTTCACAAACCACACAAGTATTAAAGTTTCCGCTTAATACAATTCTAGCATGGAATATAAACTTTATCATGAACAAGAATTATAATAATAACATCTTTATTATTGCCTCTAGGGCATAATTCCAACACATAGTTCACTAGAGGTGCTCTCCTTAGATAAACAACATGGCATGAAGGGTGAACAAATTACAGCGGGGCAATTGACAGGAACCGAGCAAGGCATAACAATGCAATACCAGACAAAAAGTGTTGGAATTATGCCCTAGAGGCAATAATAAAGATGTTATTGTTATAATTATTGTTCATGATAAAGTTTATATTCAATGCTAGAATTGTATTAAGCGGAAACTTTGATACTTGTGTGGTTTATGAACAACACCATGTCCCTAGTACGCCTCTATGGACTAGCTCATTGATTAATGATGGTTAAGGTTTCCTAACCATAGACATGAGTTGTCGATTAATAATGAGATCATGTAATTAGGAGAATGATATGATGGACATACCCAATCAAGCAGAGCAATTATATTGTGTCATCATGTTCATCTTTGTGAAGCTTTTTCCTATGTCAAATATTGTATTCCTTAGACCATGAGATAATGCAACTCTGCGACATCAGGAAAGCTTTGAGGTCATCAAGCGTCATCCTATGAAGGTGATCATAAAGGTATCTCGGTGATCGGAAGTATTGGATTGTATGTATCGAGATGGAATTTGTCCCTCGAGAGGATAGATGGAATACCGGGCCCACTGTTAAACGGTCGATATCAACACCGGCTGCTGCACGTGGTTAAGAGTTAATCTGAAGTGATGGCAGACAGATGAGCGAGATTGAACTTGGTATCTTGCGTGCAATGATCGAATCTCGGCAAGTAAAATATCGCGTGACGAAGGAATATATATATGGGATTAATTGAATCTGGCATCATGGTTCATCGATATGATCATCGATGAATATGTGGAGTCAATATGGGTTTCAGATCCGCTGTTGATTATAAGAAGATCATGCGCACACTTAACGGCCTCGACGCTAGGATAGAATGGATAATTGGTTTATGAGCTTTTGTTGAGTCTCGGATGAGATCCATGACATCACGAGAGGTTCGAATGGTCGGAGAAAGATTCATATAAAGGAAAGCAGGTTTTGGATTTTGGAATGGTTGAGTATTATTGTAGGAAGGTTCTAAAGCTTCGGTGGGACCAACATGGCCCCACTTGTCGGAGGGCGTGGGCCTCACGAGGGAGTGCTGGCCACTTTGGGCCGGGGCACAAGGCCCATAGACCCACCGGCCAAACCCTAGAAACCCTAGAAACCTTCTAGAAGGAGACTTGCCACTCCACCCTTGGGGCCGCCCTAGGGCTTGGAGGAGGGCCAAGGGGCCGGCGCCCTATATAAGATGGGCGGGCGCCTCCCTCACCCCAAACCCTAGCCGCTGCCTTCCTTCCTCTCTCTCTCTCCATTGCGTGTGGCGAAGCCTGCTGAAACTCTCCACCATAGCACCACGCCGTTGTCTTTGCAGATCAATCCATCTCTCCACCCCACTTGATGGACCAAGGAAGGAGGCGTCGCAGGACCGTGCGTGTGCATCTCTCGGGCGCCGCCACTTGCGGCGTGGGATCGGATCGGATCGGATCGCGAGGAGGAGGCAGGCTGATGCGATTACATCAACCACGTTACATTGAGCGTTTACGCTATCGATTTCTTCAAGGGTATGAAGATCTCATCTATCCTTCTCGTTGATTGCATCTCCTAGATTAGATCTTGGCTTTCCCGTTCGCATCCGTAGAATTTTTTTGATTTACTATGCTGCGACACCCTTCAGTGGTACCAGAGCTAGATCTATGCGTAGATGTGTTTCACAAGTAGAACGCAACATGCTTGTTGCGGGCGTTGATGTTTTCTGTTGCAAGCCTCTTGTTGTGTACTTCTTATGGCGCGGCATAGTGAGATCGAAGCGGTCCAGGCCAACTTTATGCGACCTCGT
Source organism: Avena longiglumis (assembly GCA_030063025.1). NCBI lineage: Eukaryota > Viridiplantae > Streptophyta > Magnoliopsida > Poales > Poaceae > Avena > Avena longiglumis. The sequence goes on along the minus strand of CP125978.1, from coordinate 67,793,790 downwards.
TTGCGAGATCGGCTCCGCACTTGACGTCTGACTTGTTCCACACATGCGGCTGGTGGATGCCGGTTTCTCTCACTATAGTAGTTATGGGATTTACACCGGATGTTGGCAACCATAATATCACCATTGTGGCTTTCCGTAGGTAAGAATCGTTCTTAGCTTGTTACTCCCATAAGCCACGTAAAACATGCAACAACAAAGTAGAGGCGTCTAACTTGTTTTTGCAGGGAGTGTTTTGTGATATGGTATGGCCCAAGATATGATGTGTATGTTGTATGCAATGATCATGTTTTGTAATATTTCCCGACTTGCATGTCGATGAGTACACAACGGCGGAGAACCATATGGTTGTCTTTATAATTGTGTATGACCTGTGTGTCAACTTCTTATACGCCATGTAATAGCTTTACTTTATCGCTAAGTAGTTTGTAGGTCATATCTCCAACATAGTTAGCAATAGTTGTAGTTGCTATTCGTGGTGGAGGTAATCATGGTGGAGTGATGGAGATCATGCTGGCGCGCACAAGATGGAGATCATTGCGCGGATATTGGCTATACCATGTCACATAAAATTATATGCATGTGATGTTTATCCTTTTATGTATCTTATTATGCTTAGATCGCGATGGTAGCATTATAAGATGATTCCTCACTTAAAGATCAAGATAAAATTGTGTTCTCCCCATGTATTCACCGTTGCGAAAGTTAAATGCGTGTTCAAGCACCTCGTGATGATCGGTGTTATAAACTCTCGTTCACATACAGCGATGTGCAAGCGATTTACTGCACGTGGAAATACTTGGGTTTGACTTGACGAGCCTAGCATGTACAGACATGGCCTCGGAACACACGAACCGAAAGGTTAAGCATGAGTCATATGAATGATATGATCGACACTTTGTTGTCCACCATTGAAACCACATCTCTTCTCGTGAAGATCGGATTAGGTGTGGTGAATTTGGATCGTGTTCACTAAACAACTTGAGGGATGTTGAATTTAGTGGGAGTTCATCTAGTAATTTGATTAAGTTGAACTAGTTATCATGAACATAGTCTAAATTGTACTTGCAAATTTTGTAGATGAAATGGCTAAGTCCAACTTCAACTTCAACGTTTTTGCTGAGAAAGAAAAGCTTAAGAATAATGGGTCTAACTTCATGCCCGGTTCCATGAGAATCATTCTGTTGGCGGACAAAAGGACTATGTCCTTGTGAAAGCGCTAGGTGATGCCCCTTCTATTGATGCGCCGGTTGATGAAAAAGTTGTTTATCAGTCGCGCAAAGATGATTATGGAGTGATTAAGAGTACCATGTTGTTTGCTATGGAATCGGACCTTCAAAATCATTTTGAGGAGTTCGTCGGGCCCTTTGAGATACTTGAGGAACTGAAAACCATGTTTCAGACTCAGGCCCATTCTGAGAGATATGAGATCTATGAGAAGTTCTTTAGCGCAAGATGGAGGAAGGGAGTTCCATTAGTGAGCACACCATTAGTATGTCGGGCTACACTCAGCGTCTTGAGCAAGCTGGTGCAAGATTCGGAAGAGCTCAAGATTGTGAGTTCGCAATCACTCCCTCCTAGCTACAAAGGTTTTGTAGTTACTCACAATCGATTGGTTCCAGCGTCGATCCTTGAGCTCTTCGCTAAGCTGAAAGCTGCGGAGGTGGATATCAAGAAAGATAATCATGTGTTGATGGTCAACAAGACCCCTAGATTCAAGAAAGGTAAGGGTGCAAAGAAATCCTTCAAGAAAGGTAGAGGCAAGCGCGTTGCCCCTGCTGAGAAGAAGCTCAGGTCTGGACCTAAGTCGGACACTGAGTGCTTCTATTGCAAGGACAAGGGTCACTGGAAGCGCAACTATCCGAAGTACTTAGCGTACAAGAAGGCTGACACCATTAAAGGTATATTTGATATACATGTTATTGATGTTTACCTTACTAGCGCTCGTTGTAGTGCAGGTATTTGATCTTTGGTTTAGTTGCTAATATTTGTAACTCGAAACAGGAGCTATGGAATAGACGGCGGCTAGCAAGGGATGAGGTGACGATGCGCGTTGGCAATGGATCAAGAGTTGATGTGATGTCCGTCGGCACGCTCTCCTTAGTTTTACCTTCGGGATTGGTTTTAAACCTTAATAAGTGTTATTAGGTGCATGCGTTGAGCATGAACATTATATCTGGATCGTGTTTATTGCAAGACGGTTATTCATTTAAATCAGAGAATAATGGTTGTTCTATTTATATGCATAACATCTTTTATGGTCATGCACCTGCTGTGAATGGTTTATTTCTTCTGAATCTCAAAAGCAATGAAACACATATCCATAACATTGAGGCTAAGAGATGCAAAGTAGATAGTGATAATTCAACTTATTTGTGGCACTGACGTCTAGGTCACATTGGTGTAAAATGCATGAAGAAACTCCATTTTGATGGACTTTTGGAGTCTCTTGATTTTGAATCATTTGACACGTGCGAGCCGTGCCTCATGGGAAAGATGATCAAAACCCCGTTCTCCGGAATAATGGAGCGAGCAACAGACTTGTTGGAAATCATACATACCGATGTATGCGGACCAATGAGTGTTTCGACGCGCGGTGGATATCGCTATTTTCTCACTTTTACTGATGACTTAAGTAGATATGGGTATATATATTTAATTAAACATAAATCTGAAACGTTTGAAAAGTTCAAAGAATTTCAGAACGAAGTGGAAAACCATCGTAACAGGAAAATTAAATTTCTACGATCCGATCGTGGAGGTGAATATTTGAGTTATGATTTTCTCACGCATATTAAAGCAAGCGGAATCGTTTACAACTCATGCCACCGGAACACCACATCGCAATGGTGTGTACGAGCGTCGAATCGAACTCTATTAGATATGGTGCGATCAATGATGTCTCTTACGGATTTGCCGTTATCATTTTGGGGTTATGCATTAGAAACCGCTGCATTCACTTTAAATAGGGCATCATCTAAATCCGTTGAGACGACACCGTATGAACTGTGGTTTGGTGCTAAACCTAAGTTGTCGTTTCTTAAAGTTTGGGGATCTGAAGCTTCGTCAAGAAGTTGATGCCGGACAAGCTCGAACCCAAAGCGGAGAAATGCGTCTTCATAGGATACCCTAAGGAAACGATTGGGTATACCTTCTACCACAGATCCGAAGGCAAAGTGTTTGTTGCAAAGAATGGATCCTTTCTTGAGAAGGAGTTTCTCTCGAAAGAAGTGAGTGGGAGGAAGGTAGAGCTAGACGAGGTTATTGAACCTTCTCTCGAGTTGGAGAGTAGCGCAACACCCGAAATTGTTCCAATGTCGTCTGCACCAACAAGAGAGGAAGCTAATGACAAGGATCATGAAACTTCGAACGATGCTACTGGTGAATGTCGCAGGTCAACAAGGTCGCGTGCCACTCCTGAATGGTACGGCAACCCTGTCTTAACTGTCTTGTTGGTAGACAACAGTGAACCTGTGCACTATGAGGAAGCAATGATGAGCCCAGACTCTGAGAAATGGCCAGAGGCCATGAAATACGAATTGGGATCCATGAGCGAAAACCAAGTATGGACTTTGGTGGACCCTCCTAGCGACCGTAAGGCCGTTGAGTGCAAATGGATTTTTAAGAATAAAACGGACGCGGATGGTAATGTTACTGTCTATAAGGCTCGGCTTGTGGCGAAAGGTTTTTGACAAGTTCAAGGTGTTGACTATGATGAGACTTTCTCTCCCGTAGCGATGTTTAAGTCCATTAGGATTTTATTAGCAATTGCTGCATTTCATGATTATGAAATATGGCAAATGGATGTCAAGACTGCGTTCCTCAATGGCAACATTGATGAAGAGTTGTATATGATGCAGCCCAAAGGTTTTGTCGATCCTAAGGATGCTGATAAGGTATGCAAACTTCAGCGTTCCATTTATGGACTGAAGCAAGCTTCTCGGAGTTGGAACCTTCGTTTTGATCAAGTGATCAAGAGCTTTGGATTTGTTCCAAATTGCTATGAAGCTTGTATCTACAAGAAAGTGAGTGGGAGCTCATTGACATTTTTGGTACTATATGTGGATGACATATTGATTATTGGAAATGACATTGGTATGCTTAACGATGTGAAGAGTTATTTGAATAAATGTTTTTCAATGAAAGACCTAGGAGAAGCTGCTTATATATTAGGCATCAAAATCTATAGAGATAGACAAAGACGCCTAATAGATTTAAGCCAAAGTAATACCTAGACAAAGTTCTGAAAAGATTCAGAATGGATAAAGCAAATAAAGGTTCATTGCCCATGTTGTCAGGTAAGATATTGAGCAAGACTCAGTGTCCGGCTACGGTAAACGGTAGAGAAACTATGAACAAAGTTCCATATGCCTCGGCCATAGGTTCTATCATGTATGCCATGCTGTGTACTAGACCGGATGTGTCCAATGCTCTTAGTTTGACGAGCAGATACCAAAGTGATCCAGGAGTGGAATACTGGACAGCCGTAAAGAACATCCTAAAGTATTTAAATAGGGCTAAAGAAATGTTCTTGGTCTATGGAGGTGATGAGAAGCTCGTCGTAAAAGGTTACGTCGATGCTAGTTTCGACACCGACCCGGATGATTCTAAATCTCAGACAGGATACATTTATATTTTGAATGGAGGAGATGTGAGCTGGAGAAGCTGCAAGCAAAGCGTGATCGCGGGATCTACAGTAGAATCGGAATACATGGCTGCTTGAGCGTCAAGTGAAGGAGTTTGGATCGGGAACTTCATCATTGAGCTTGGTGTGGTTCAAGTGCCTTGGACCCCTTTGGAGATATTGTGTGACAACAACGGCCATAGCACTGGCTAAGGAACCAAGATATCATCCAAAGACCAAGCACATCAACCGCCGATTTCATACAATTCGAGATTATATAACAGATGGAGATCTGAAGATTATCAAAGTACATACGGATCTGAATGTCGCAGATCCGTTGACTAAACCTCTTCCACGAGCAAAACATGATCAGCACCTTAATGCCATGGGTGTTAGATTGTTGCCAGATGTAAACTAGATTATTGACTCTAGTGCAAGTGGGAGACTGTTGGAATTATGCCCTAGAGGCAATAATAAAGATGTTATTGTTATAATTATTGTTCATGATAAAGTTTATATTCCATGCTAGAATTGTATTAAGCGGAAACTTTGATACTTGTGTGGTTTATGAACAACACCGTGTCCCTAGTACGCCTCTATGGACTAGCTCATTGATTAATGATGGTTAAGGTTTCCTATCCATAGACATGAGTTGTCGATTAATAAATGAGATCATGTCATTAGGAGAATGATATAATGGACAGACCCAAATCAAGCAGAGCAATTAGACCGTGTCATCGTGTTCATCTTTGTGAAGCTTTTTCCTATGTCAAATATTGTATTCCTTAGACCATGAGATAATGCAACTCACTGGTATCGGAAGAAAGCTTTGAGGTCATCAAACGTCATCCTATGAGAGGGTGATCATCAAGGTGTCTCTCAGGTGATCGGAAAGTACTTGTTGGGTTGTATGTATCGAGATGGAATTTGTCCCTCGAGTTGGAGAGATATACTTGGGCCCACTCGTGTCGATATCAACACGCTTGCAAGCACGTGGTTAAGGAGTTAATCACAAAGTGATATCGGATTATGGAGCGAGTAAAGTACTTGCCGTGAGCGAGATTGAACTAGGTATGCCAATACCAACAATCGAATCTCGGCAAGTAAAATATCGCGTGACGAAAGGAATATATATATAGGATTAATTGAATCCTAGCATCGTGGTTCATCCAATATGATCATCGATGAATATGTGGGAGTGAATATGGGTTTCATCCGTTGATTATTGATAGAAGATCATGTCTGCATATTCTCGAACCCGTAGGGTCACACACTTAACGTGCCTCGACGCTAGGATAGAATGGAGAATTGGTTTATGAGTTTTTTTGTTCGGAGTCTCGGATGAGATCCAGGACATCACGAGAGGTTCCGGAATGGTCCAGAGAATAAGATTCATATAAAGGAAAGCAGTTTTTGGATTTCGGAATCGTTTCGGAGTATTCGATATTGTACCGGAAGGTTTTAGAAGCTTCCGGAGTGGGACCAACGTGGCCCCACTTGTAGGAGGGGTGCGTGGGCCTACGAGGGAGTGCCCTGGCCGCTTTGGGACAGGGGCACAAGGCCCCATAGGCCCAGCCGGCCAAACCCTAGGGGAAACCCTAGGGAAACCTTCTAGAAGGGGGGAAGACTTGCCCCCCACTCCACCCTTGGGTCCGCCACCCTAGGTCTTGGAGGAGGGGCCAAGGGGGCTGGCCATCCCCCTATATAAGGTGGGCAGGGGGCGCACCCTCCCCTCACCCCAAACCCTAGCCTCCAGCTGCTGCCCTTCCCCTCTCTCTCTCTCTCCTCTCTCTCTCTCTCTCTTTCTCTCTCTCTCTCTCTCTCTCTCTCTCTCTCTCTCTCCCATTGCGTGTGGCGAAGCCTGCGTCTTGAAACTCTCCACCATAGCACCACGCCCGTGCAGATCAATCCATCTCTCCACCCCACTTGCTGGACCAAGGAAGGAGGAGGCGGCACCGACGCGTGTGCATCTCTCGGAGGCGCCGCCACTTGCGGCGTAGGATCGAATCGGATCGCGAGGAGGAGACGACTAGTACGACTACATCAACCACGTTCTATTGAACGTTTCTGCTGTGCGATTTCTTCAAGGGTATGAAGATCTCATCTATCCTTCTCGTTGATTGCATCTCCTAGATTAGATCTTGGCTTTCCCATTCGCATCCGTAGAATTTTTTGATTTACTATGCTGCGACACCCTTCAAAAAGATCCTATGAGATTCGATTGGGCAATACAACAATATACATAGACCGCCATCCAACTGCATCTATGACTAGAAGTCCACCTTCAGGTTATCATCCGAACCCCTCAAGTATTAAGTTGCAAGCAACGGACAAGCTTTTAAGCAAAGTGTGTAAGGTAAACAATCCACTTGTTCCATGAACAAGAGACCATTGTTTTCTCCTAGTAGCAACAACACATTTACAACCAAGAGATTTACATCACTTCCCTTGGAAACTAGAGGCATGAACCCACTATCGAGCATAAATACCCCCTCTTGGAGTCACTAGCAGCTACTCGGCCAAGATAGCTACTAACAACGGAGAGCATGCAAGATCATAAACAACACAGACATGATAGAATCAAATGGACAAAACCATTAATCAATCTGATATAGTAATCTCAATATCCATCGAATCCCCGCAAACACAACATGCATGATTACAAATAGATTAGAACTTGATCATGAACGGAGCTCACAAGATCTATACATTAAAGCACAAGGAGGAGATAGAACCATCATGTTACTACATGGACCCATAGTCCAAGGTGGAACTACTCACGCATCATACCAGAGAGAAGGCCTCCGAGATGATCTCCCCTCCAGCAGGGTGTCGGGAAGAACTTCAGATCCCCCAATCTAGGGACGACGGTGGCGGTGGCTATAGAAGGTTTCGTTGAGTTTTGATCGGGTACTTAGGGTTTCTGTATTGGGGGCTTATTATAGGCGAAGAGGCGAGGCTGGGAGGCGGCCAGGGGCGGGCATGCCCACCCGCGCCTAGGGGGGTCTGGCCGCCCTGGTTTGCTTCTCCATATCATCTTCTGGATTCGTGTCCCCCACGGTAAAATATTGACTTTTGCTTTTGTCCCGTCCAATTCCGAGAATATTGATTTTACCTTCTCGGAACCAAAAACAGAAGAAAACAGGCAACTGGCACTGTGGCAACTTGTTGATAGGTTAGTTCCAGAAAAGATATAAAAACACCTCAAAGTGTAGACAAAGCAAAGCAAAGTAGATACTAAACAAGAATGGAGCATCAAAAATTATAGATACGTTTCTGACGTATCAAGCACCCCCAAGCTTAACTCCTGCTCGTCCTTGAGTAGGTAAGTGATAAAAAGAATAATTTTTGAGGTGACATGCACCATCAAAACCAAGATAAAACCATTTGAAGAATTGAAAGCTGGGATCAAAGAACTCTAAACATGTGCATGAAAGATGGAGTTCTAACAATAGGACAAAGTAACTATGCATGCAACATGAAATGCTACAAACAAAGATCATGAATAACATGCATTGAAAAAGGTTTGTTTGTTTCACATACAGAAAACATAGCATAGTGGCAATCAACTTTTCCCTCATAGAGTAGAAAATAGATGCATAGGACACCTTCAAAGTTCACAAGGGTGACTAGAAACAAATAGCACAAGAACAAATAATATCACAATATGCATCAATCAATAAGTTTTGGAACACTACACACAGGATGACAACTATGCTCTCTTAATGGTGCCTAAAGGTAGAAGGTGGAGACTCAATATAATGGTGGAAGAAATACCCTTCATAAAGAGAAGCATGGATTTCAAGTTTCAAAAAGAGCTTCCAAAAATTATGGTACCTGTTAGCTTTCAGCCCTCATTTCCCCTATCATAAGCATCTTGAAGTGATTAAGGTTAAAGTGAACAAAGATGGAGTATATGCTTGACAAAGTATAAGTTGGCAATCTCAAGTCCCTTGAATATGAGGGCCACACCTCATGCTACTCAACTTCAGTCACCTGTAAGTTCTTGTCATTGTAAGTATATGCATATCATAGAGAACCGCCAACGGGGTACCCCTTGCACATGGTACATGAGCTATCCCATAACCAAAATGACAAGGCAAGCAGACAATGAGCATCTCATCGATCTTTTTATTTACCATATGCATAGATTTCTATTGAGGATGCTTCATAGATAGCTCACTATGGTGATGCTGCAAGTTTCCACCATGATTAGGCATGGCTTAGGCTAGCGGCCCAGGCGTTTCTCTAACACAAAATACAAACTCCATGGACTTACAAGTTCCCTCTTTATTTCACACTGGTGACATCCATAAACAAAAGAGCATGATATCAACTGAGTACAAAGTACAAGTGCAATGTTGAAAATGTTCCCCGTGACAGCACGGTTCTGCTGATTCCAATGTATAAGTGCAAGCATATACAACATATATGACACAATGGTTCAAGTTTATTAGGGGAAACGAATATAAATTGTGCCATCAAGTTTGTGAGGGCTTTAATCATTATGTTTTCACATAAAAAAATAGTTTTTAATTGGAAGATAGTTGAAAATAAGAATATACTTAGAATGGTGTAACACACCATGCATAGGAATTTATAGTGGACACTTTGGAATAACTTGGTTTCTTGGGAGTTGGAAGCATGAGTAGAGCTTGCTCATACAAGTGGAGACTAGCAAAAGACTAGGAGCAACCAACTAAGAGAGCATAATTGCCATAATCATGCAGTGCAATAAAACATTACTAATCAAAGCATAGAGTGGTACTATAGGTCTAGGACTAAATGATCATAGAGGCTATGGTGACATGTTCATAGTCATAATCATGGGGTAAGCATGTGCCAAGTCAACCCAAGCAAAGCATCAAAGGAGAATAGCACAATACTATGCTTTTGCATGCTAAAACAACGCATAATTTCTTCAAGCACACTAAGCAATCCCAATTGTTTGTAACAAGACATGCTACAACAATAATCACTAAGCATAAGGTCAAAACAACACCTAGAATGTCATGCTAAAGTCTAAGTCACAGTCAATGCAAGCTCCTCTTGCACTTATCAAGCAAGAACTTACTACTCCTTTCCAACACCAAGCAACTTATTTGCAAAACAATACAGTGAGAACGGGGGTCCAAACTACTATTTTCAAGCAAACTAAACAACCTAAGCAAAGAAAATGAAAACTAAGACGCTCTAAGAACAACACAACTATGCATGAAACAATAAAAATGAAGTGTCTAGACAGACCTGAGCTTTTTATTAATGAAGAAGGGGATGCCTTGGGCATACCCAAGCTTTGATGCTTGTACCTCTTGTATATTTCTTGGGGTGACACCGGGGTGGCATCCCCAAGCTTGAGCTTTTGTCCATTCTTCATCTCATTACATCATTCTCTCTACACCTGAATTTTTTTCCTTCATACAAAACTTCACACAATCTTCATTAGCAACATTAGTGTATTCAAAAGATATTAGACCTCTGGAAAAGCTTTGTAACAGCAATACTATTCACTAAAAACACAAGCTACTGTAGTAACTCCTTCAAAACGCTCAATTCACCTAAAGAGAACTGATACGTCCAAAATGTATCTACTTTCCCAAACACGTTTGCTATTGTTTCTCCTCTAAACTTGTGTGATTTGGATACAACTAACATGGACTAACATTGTTTTTAGCAGAATTACCTTGGTGTCTTGTTTTTTGTCCAGAAAATCAACTATCAGGAAAAATCCCGGAAAATATGCCAAAAATTATATTTCAACAGAAGACCCACGGAGCCAGAAGACGAGATGGAGAAGGGGACTGGGGGGCCCACACCCCTGCTAGGCACGGGCCCACCACTGGCCGTGCCTGGGGGTGTGCAGCCACCCTAGGCACCCCCTCGGGTTCCCTCTGCGCCTATAAGTTGCCTTTCAACCTAAAAACAAAGGGGGGTTCGATAGTTTTTCCAGAAAGAGTTCCGCTCCGCCGCCGCCACAAGAAACCAAGATTCGGATCCAGAAACTCCGTTTTGGCACCTTGCCGGGACGGGGAATTCGGAGAGGATCATCGCCATCGTCATCACCAACGCATCTCCATCAATCTTTGATGTTTCCCTCATCAATGAGTGAGTAATCCTCTGCTGTAGGCTTGGGGATAGTAGGGATTGGATGAGTTCTATCATGTAATCGAATAAGATCTGTTAGGGTATAGTGCCTAGTATCTCTTTTAGTGCTATTTGACTTTGTTGCAACTTGTTGTGCTTAATGCTTGTCACTTGGGCCCGAGTGCCATGATCCCAGATCTGAACTTATTATTGAATCATTATGATAGTATTGTTTGTGATCTTATCTGCAAGTTGTGTACACATATCATTATCCGGATCCAAAGGCCCCAAAGTGAAAATAATTGGGACAGCCGGAGGGGATGGATGTGGTGTGAGGATCACATGTGTTCACGGAGTGTTAATGCTTTGCTCCGGTGCTCTATTAAAAGGAGCACCTTAATTTCCAGTAGTTTCTAGAGGCTACGCCACGGGGGCTGGGATGTAAGATGTTGTGCAAGTTCTTATTGCGAGCACGTATGACTATATCTGGAGCACATGCCTAGGATTGTTTAGTACTTGGATGCTTGTTATTATTTATCTGCAATGCCCTATATCTTGAAGTTACATGTTTAGACTTGTCCATGCAACGCCCGTCCATCCATCCCTATGCGTACCGCACTCGAATCCCACTGTTACAGTTACTCTTACTATTGCTCTTGTTATATTGTTATTGTTGCTTTGTTGTTGCTACTGATAAACTTCTGTGAGCAAGAACTATTTCCAGGTGCATCTGAACTGACAACTCAGTTGTTAAGGCTTGCAAGTATTCTTTGGCTCCCCTTGTGTCGAATCAATAAAATAGTAATACTACCCGTGTAGACTGTTGCGATCCCGTACACTTGTGGGTCATCAAGACTATTTTCTGGCGCCGTTGCCAGGGAGCATAGCTTTATTTCTAAGTTCACTTGGATCTATTATTGTTCATTGCTACTCCTTTTGTCATGGGGAAGTCTCTTGATGGAAAGTTCCCTATTTTACCATCCACTACAAGAAGAGGTATAGTCCTAAATACCTCTATTGCCCTTGATTCACCGTCTGTTATAAGTAAGCTTGTTACACCACCACCACATACTCATGCTACACATACTGCTACTACTGCTGAAACTGAAACTGCTTTTGATGCTCATGATTTTACTTCTACTATGCTTTATGCGAGTGGTTCATTAGGTCCTTTCCTAGATGCTACTATGGCTAGTCTAGGAAATACCGAAACTCCTAGTGAAGACACTGTTACACCTGTTAGCTCACCTAAGTCTAGTGAGAGTTATGATATTAATGATGGTTACATTGAGTTCACTGATGAATTTGTTGAAGAGTGCCGAAATACACATGGTACTAGTGCTATTAAGAGCCTCCTTGCTAGACGTACTATTATGCCTACACTATCCTATGATCCTAAGTTTGCCACCTCTCCCATAGATATTAAAGACAAAGATTATGATTTCTCTCTTGATTTATCTTATTTAGATATTGTTGAGAAAGAACCTTTTTGTGGGACTGAAAATGAGAGTGCTGTGGCTCATATGAATGAGCTTTCTACTATGAGTGCTTTACTCTCTGATGATTTTAAGATGCGCAAGTACTTTGTTACTAAGATCTTACCTTTTTCACTAAAAGGAGAAGCTAGGGCTTGGTTTAATAGATTACCTCATGGTTGCATTGATAGCCATGATTGCTTGATTGCTTCTTTGTTCCAGAATTTTTTCCCTCCCAGTGCTAGACATGCTGCTTTGCAGAGACTTTTTGATTTTAAACAGGGAGAAGAAGAGAAATTGCCTGAGTCATGGACAAGGTTTTGTGCCTTGATTCATGCACATCCTGGATGTCCATTGCCTAAGAATGAGCTTCTTGATATTTATTATAATGGACTAACTGATGATTCTAGGACCTACCTAGATAGCTTTGCTGATTGTGTTTTTAGGAAAAGAGCTCCTATAGATGCTGAAGAATTGATGGCTAAGATAAGCAATAATTATGATGATTGGACTTCAACTGAGCTAAATACACCTGATCCTATTACTCCTGGACCAGTTCCAACACCAACACCAAAGAAGAGGGGAGTTATTGCATTAAATGATGAAGTGACGAAGGAAGTTAAGAAGTGTCTAAAGGAGAAAGGTATTAGAGCTGAAGATGTGAAGAATCTACCTCTTACAGAAGAATTATGTAAGCCAATTCCCCACTCATCTACTATTGAGGTACACTCAATCCACTTTAATGAAGGTGATATTCCTTATGGTAAGCCTCCTGATCAATGCTTAGAAGAACTTGACACATTTATTGTTAAACAAGGTAATTTTAATAAACAAGTTCAGAATCATTTATTGGAAAACTCTAGAGCTATCCATGAGTTGAAAGATATTATGGAAAGAACTTCTAATGATATTAAAATGCTTTGTAAACACTTTCAAATGGTTCAAAACCAACTTGATCAACTTGCTAAGGTACAAAAGGATATGCTAGTTAATGCCTTAGGAGATAAACATGCTTATGGAATTAGAACTAGGAGTGGTATAGCTACTCAAGATCCCTTATATCCTGAAGGACACCCTAAAATAATCGAGCAGGACTCTCAACAAGGTGAAAGTAGTGGTAGTCCTCATAAGAGAAAGAAAAAGAAACATCAGATAGTTGAGGAACCACTTGAACCTGTTGTAGATCCTAATAGTATATCTGTCTCTGATGCTGAAACCGAGAGTGGTAATGATAAAAATGACGCTCCTGATAAGGAGGAAGTTGAGGAAGAACCTGAGAAGCACACTAAGAACACTAGGTACACAAAGGAAGATTTTATTGCTAATAAGCATGGTAAAGAGAGAGAACCTTGGGTGCAGAAACCTATGCCTTTTCCAGGTAAGAAACACAAGTCAAAGGAGGAAGAACACTACAACAAGTTTTGTGAGTCGATGAAACCTTTATCTTTGCAAATTCCTTTGACTGGTGATATTAAATTGCCTCCTTATTCAAAGTATATGAAGGATATTGTCTCTAATAAAAGGAAGATTCCTAATGAGGAGATTTCTACTTTGCTTGCTAATTATTCCTTCAATGGTAAGGTTCCAAAGAAACTTGGTGATCTAGGTATACCAACTATTCCTTGCTCTATTAAGAATAATTATGTTAGAACTGCTTTATGTGACTTGGAAGATGGAGTTAGTGTTATGCCTTTTTCTCTCTACAAGAGACTCCAGCTAGAAAAGTTGATACCAACTGATATATCTTTGCAAATGGATGATAAATCAACTACTATTCCTGTTGGTATATGTGAGGATGTTCCTGTTCAAGTGGCTCATAATTGCTTGGTTTAACTGATTTTGTTGTGCTTGAAATGCCTGAAGATGATAATATGTCTATTATTCTTGGGAGACCTTTTCTTAATACTACAGGTGATGTCATTGAAATCAAGGAAAAGTAACATTCAATATTAATGACAAAGAGCATATTGTCTATTTCCCTAGGAAGGTTGCCAAAAGCTATTGCCTGAATTCCATTGAAAATGTAACATAATCACCTTGTGGAATGCAAAGTTTTGTTTCATATAAGATTGTTTTGGTAACAGGACTTGATCAACCTTGTTAACAAAAGGATTTTAATGAACAAAATAATGTTTTCACTATGGTTATACTTGCTTTCTTTTACTTTTCTCCTTCCTAGTCTTTGTATTTCTTTTGCTAGCTTTGGTTTTGTTAGTTGTTTGCTTGTTAGTTTGTCTTAGAGCTTCTATAGTTTGGCTTTTGGTTTGCTTTTGCTTGTTCTGGAAAAAAACCGTTTCTGCGAGAAAATCAAGTTTCATACCCTGAAAATTGGCCAAAAATAAAGTTTCCAGAAAAATCCCAGAAAATTTAAAATAATTTTTTCCTCAAAAAAGGGGCAGAGGGACACCTGAAGTGACCCAGGGGGCCACCCCAGGCCACCACACCCATGGTAGGCGCGACCTACCTGTGGGTGGCGCCTAGGGGGGGTCTGGCCCACCTAGGCCCCTTCAAGGTGCCCCCTCAGAGCCATCTTCTTTGTCTCTCCTGAAAAACACTGGAACACTTGCTCAAGCTCGAGTTCTTGTTGTTCTTGCTTGCTATTTTCGATCTACTTTCTCATCCCATCCTTGCTGCTGATTTTTGGAGAGATTTCTCCTTGGTATGTGCCTCCTCCACTTGTCCAATTAGATTTGTGATTGGTAGATTGTATCTTGAGTATTTTTCTGCTATAGGTGACAGGTTGTTTGAGTTTGCATGCTTGTTCTATGCTTAGAAACTTTGTTTTAACGGAGCTCTCCTAGCAAGAGGAGAAAGTTGAAGAGGATGCCGAAGACAATCCGGTTCAGCCCTCCAACTTGGGAGAGTCTTCATACCAGCAGCCCCCATTTGATTGGGGCGCGTCTTCTTCTTCATCGCAAGCGCCTAACTATGATCACTCCTATGATAATCCACCAGCATGGGGTTACTACCCGCGCTATTGAGCCCCACTTAGGCCAAAATCCTAAGCTTGGGGGGATGTATACCGATATCACACTCATATATATATATCATGTTCGGTCGGTTCTTTGTATATCCATTGTTTCACTTTCTTTTTGGTTCTTGTTGCTTCTTTCTCAAAAACACAAAAATACCAAAAACATTTTCATTGTTTCTCTTGGTTTGTTTCTTTTTTTGGTTTGCCTTTAAAAAAATCCAAAAAGATTTTGCTTTGTTGGTTTGCTGTTTTTATTTGGTTTTTCTTTGTTTGCTTGTTCCTAAAAAAATCGAAAACACCAAAAATATTTGTTTTTCTTCTTTGGTTTTGTGAGTTCTTTGTAGGGTTCAGCCGTCCTCAAGTCACATAAGTGAAGGGCAATAATGAAGATTAAGACAACTCGAGGTGTGGTAAGAGGCTGGTAACAAACTCTATTTGTTTCATTTTTGTACATATACTCATCATCGTGAGCATGCTTAGCCTGTTTGAGTAAGGTGTATGTCATTATGGATGCTTAGTAGTTCTTGCCTGTCTATGATTATCTCCAGCTTGCTGATAGTTTGTAGCATGTCATATGAATGTTTGCTTGCATTGTTTTATTCATATTTTTGTATGATATTGTGGTATCCTCCTCTGAAAGTTTCATGTGAATCAACTTGGCACATGCTCACGCATGCATATGACTAATCAATAGTTAGTAAGCCTCGATGATTTATTTTGCCTCAGAGTTCTGGTATCACTTTCATGCCATAATTAGTCATGTTTTGTTGCAAGCATGATTATGACAATTATTGCTCTCTCGTTTGTCGCTCCCTCTCTTTTGCTAGCCTTCACTTGCACTGAGTACGAGCTCTACCTGTGCTTCCAACTCCCCAAAACCAATATTGCCAACTGTGTCCACCATACCTACCTATTATCATCTTTTGCTATCTTAGTGCATATTCTATATGCCTTGTTTTCTTCCAAATAAAATGTTTGTCTGTTTTGAGAAAATTAGTTAGTAAAGCTCTCATGAACTTGATGGCACACTTTATTCCTTGCACTTAATAATCCTGAACCATTGTGACTTGTCCATGAAAGTTATATGCTTGCAAATTATATGCTGGGAGTCAGCAGAACCGTGCCGTCACGGGGAACGCTTTCAACATGTTTTCGATATCCTATCTAGTTGATACTTTGCTCTTTTGTTTACGGATGTCGACGATGTGAAATAAAAGGGGATCTTGTGAGTTCATGGATTATATACATTGTGTTAGAGGAACGCTTGGGCCGCTAGCCTAAGCCATGCCTAATCATGGTGGAAACTTGCAGCATCGCCATAATGAGCATTCTATGAAGCATCCTCAATAAAAAGCTATGCACATAGTAAATAAAAATATCACTGAGATGCTCATTGTCTGCTTGCCTTGTCATTTTGATCACGGGATAGCTCATGTATCATGTGCAAGGGGTACCCCGTTGGCGGTTCTCTATGATATGCATGTATTTACAATGACAAGAACTTACAAGTAACCAAATTTGAGTAGCATGCGGAGCGGCCCTCGTACTCAAGGGACTTGGGATTTCCAGTTTATGGTCTGTCAAGCATATAATTCAGAGTGGACCTCACTTTCACCTTAACCACAAGAAGATGCCTATGATAGGGGCAATGAGAGCTCAAAGCTAATGAGTACCTTCCTTTCATCATTTGGAAGCCTTTCAAACTTTTCAAAACCTTTTCACAATCTTGTTGAGTCACCACTTATTCTATGAGCACCTTCTTGAGAGCATAATTGACATTCTTGTGTTTGTCTCAAAACTTGGTTAATTATGTCATGACTTTGATACCTGTATCTCTGATATCTTTACTTCTAGTCTTCACTTGAACTTCAGAGGTGCCTTGGTATTTATATTGTGCTCTACAAACAAAGGCAAGCGATATACCACTCTATCATACCTTACTATGAACATTGCAATGTTGCTTATGTTTATGTTTCATGCTACTTATTATTATTGAGTTGGTTTCTCTTCATAGCTTGCAATGACTATTGAGTAGACTTAGTTGCATACTTCTTATTATGAATGGTTTAAGCATCTACTCCTGTGCTGAGAATATATACATCATATGAAGCAAATGTGTTTGTGAAAGTTCTTTTATCGCACTCAGTTTTCAACTGAATTGCTTGAGGACAAGCAATAAGATAAGCTTGGGGGGAGTTGATACGTCCAAAAATATCTACTTTCCCGAACACTTTTGCTATTGTTTCTCCTCTAAACTTGTGTGATTTGGATACAACTAACACGGACTGACGCTGTTTTCAGCAGAATTACCTTGGTGTCTTGTTTTTGTGCCGAAAATCAACTATCAGGAAAAATCCCGGAAAATATGCCAAATATTATATTTCACCAGAATACCCACGGAGCCAGAAGATGAGACGGGGAAGGGTCCTGGGGGGCCCACATCCCTGCCAGGTGCGGGCCCACCACTGGCTGTGCCTAGGGGGGGTGCAGCCACCCCAGGCACCCCCTCGGGTTCCCTCTGTGCCTATAAGTTGCCTTTCGACCTAAAAACTGAGGGGGGTCGATAGTTTTTCCAGAAAGAGTTCTGCTCCGCCATCGCCACCATAAACCAAGATTCGGATCCAGAAACTCCGTTTTGGCACCCTGCCGGGATGGGGAATTTGGAGAGGATCATCGCCATCGTCATCACAAACGCATCTCCATCAACCATCAATGTTTCCCTCATCTATGAGTGAGTAATCCCCTGCTATAGGCTTGGGGATGGTAGGGATTGGATGAGTTCTATCATGTAATCGAATAAGATCTGTTAGTGCATAGTGCCTAGTATCTCTTTTAGTGCTATTTGACTTTGTTGCAACTTATTGTGCTTAATGCTTGTCACTATGGCCTGAGTGCCATGATCTCAGATCTAAACTTATTATTGAATCATTATGATAGTATTGTTTGTGATCTTATCTACAAGTTGTGTACACATATCATTGTCCGGATCCAAAGGCCCCAAAGTGACAATAATTGGGACAGCCGAAGGGGTGGCTGTGGTGTGAGGGTCACATGTGTTCATGGAGTGTTAATGCTTTGCTCCGGTTCTCTATTAAAAGGAGCACCTTAATTGTGAGTAGTTCCCTAGAGGCCCCGCTACCACGGGTTGGCTGGACAGAAGATGTTGTGCAAGTTTTCATTGCGAGCACGTATGACTATATTTGGAGCACATGCCTAGGATTGTTTAGTACTTGGATGCTTGTTATTATTTATCTGCAATGCCCTAGATCTTGAAGTTACATGTTTAGACTCGTCCATGCAATGCCCGTCCATCCATCCCTATGCCTAACGCACTCGAATCCCACTGTTACCGTTACTGCTACTATTGCTCTTGTTCTACTGTTACTGTTGCTACTACAAACTGTTGCTACTGATAAACTTTTGTGAGCAAGAACTATTTCCAGGTGCAGCTGACCTGACAACTCAGTTGTTAAGGCTTGCCAGTATTCTTTGGCTCCCTTGTGTCGAATCAATAAATTGGATAATACTACCCACGAAGACTGTTGCGATCCCCTACACTTGCGGGTCATCAAAAACTCAAAAAAGAATCAATAAGAAGTAAATGCAAATAATGACAGAAAACTGTCAAAACAGACCAGCATTTAGAAACCGATTTGTTTGAAAATCTTATGTTGCTCAAATCAAAAAGTGTTGAACTAACAAAAGTTAGGTAACATACTGGGGGATTTATTCGTAAATTTCAGCTCAATCTGAGTTACATAGACTCCTCACGATTTTTTTGGTGGAGGACAGAAATCTGTTTCAGGACAGCAACTCCCCAAATCTTACCTCCCTCTCATTAGAGGTCATTCTTGGCACAAAAAGCAAACAAAAAGGATAAGGAGAGGTCACTGAAGAAGTAATAACTTCCAAGACTCAAGGAAACTCTTGGGTTATCTCCCAACTAGTACTTTTCTTTAACGCCTTTAAGTTAGGCATTGATAATTTGAGAAGATGCTCACATAAGAACTACGAGTTGAAGTAAAAGAGAGCATAAAGAAGAAAATTCAAAACACAGAGTCTAACCCACTTCCTATGCATAGGCATCTGCTAAGGAAAAAAATCAAAGAAGCACAAAGCCACAAGCATAGGAAAACAAATCAAGTGCAACTTCAAAACTTTCAACATGAAGAGGGGAAACTTAATATTGTTGAGATACATAAGACCATGTTTCCCTATCTCATAATAATTTTTAGTAGCCTCATGAATAAAATCAACAATATAGCTATCACATAAAGCATTCTTTTCATGATCTACAAACTCATAATTTCTATCGAACTCAAAAACAGTGGGATTAAAACCTCCACAGGTTTTATACAAAGTAGATATTTCAAAAGGATCCATAGGAACATAACATTCATCCTCCTTTGGTAAGCATGGGGGCAATCAAATAATGTAAGGGATAAAGATTTACTCTCATTAGAAGGTAGGCATGGGTAGATATATTCTTTCTCCTTTTGTTCATCACTCTCCTCCTCTTTTTCATCCAATGAGCTTCCAGTTTCAATAATTTCTTCTTCCATAGGCTCATGCAAGGCATTAGTCTCTTCCATTTATGGAAATAATCTATTAAAATATTCAAGAATATAGCCATTTTCTTCCTTGTAATAATCAAACAAAAATTTAAGTATCTCATAAACCTCATGTTTATAAGGTGCATCATCAGTATTTTCAAGCAAACTGGCAAGTTCAAATGCATCCTTGAAGGCAATAAATTCTTCAATTTGTTCTGCATCATAAAAGTCATAGTTTTCTTTAACATAAGAGGATATGGTAACATTATCATTATACTCACATTGAAAAGGGAGGTATTTATACCTCCTATAGCAACAAGCTTTATCAAAGCAATAGGTAACATTATAAGTAGAGCACACCTCTTTAGCAATAGTATTCAACTTATCAATTTCTTCCCATAAGTGTTTCCCTTTTTGCGAAAATGGTGTTCCTTATAATAATACTTTTGTTCTTCCGTGAACCCACCTTGCCAATAAGAACTAGTTTCAAAGAAACCATCCATTGATAGAAAGCATGACCAAGCAAGGCAATGACAAACCAACAACTATAGCAGAAACTATTTTTTGTGTGTTTTTGAATAAAGCAACCAAACCAAACTAGACTAATTTTTGGGTTTTTTTTGAAATAGGCAAACAAAACCAAGCAAAAGAGACTAAGCAAACTAAAAACAAAGTAAAGAGAAAGGAAGTGGAGGACTCCCCTAGTGAAGACGTCCTTAGTCTCCCCGGCAACGGCGCCAGAAAGCTTGGTGATTGACGGGGAGGAAGAAGTTTTGATGTCCCTTTATTCCCCGGCAACGGCGCAAGAAAGATTTGATGACTCCTTGATGCGAAGCCTGTTGGGAACCCAAAGAGCAAGGTGTGAAGCAGCAGAGCAACAAGCTTTCCCTTAGTAAGAAACCGAGGTTATCGAACTAGTAGGAGGAAGGAAACATCACACAGGTGTTGCAAGCAACGCGGAGACCTGCACAACACAAACTCAAGACTTTGCCCCAACTAATCAGTGAGGTTGTCAAGCTCACTGGTTTGCTGTAATAAAGGATTAAACGTATGGTGTGGAAGGTAATGGTTTGCAGCAAGTAAACAAGTAACAGTGGAAGATGTATCAATGGTAAAGATTGTACCGGGGTCCATAGTTCACTAGAGGTGCTCTCCTTAGATAAACAACATGGCATGAAGGGTGAACAAATTACAGCGGGGCAATTTGAAAGGACTATATCTTCCCATGTTGTTTCTGGTGTTAATGACAATCCCATTTGTGTTTTAATTGTACGCTTGAGTTTCAGGGTAAACGCTGTTGATGTCTCCTTCAATCTGTGTGGATGCTCCCTTGGGATATCTTGAAGACGGTGGTCTTTAGTTTTCTCCTAGTTTCTCTCCTGTTGTTGTTTTAGGTCACCGTACTATTAAGAGGGGGGTCCATCTCGGAAGGCTGTGGGAAATCACTTGTTCTTGCACAAACTTATATGCACCGCCACAACCATCCTACTATTCCGTGAGAGAGTGTGTTTATGTTCCGTTGGATCCTTCTGTGTATCACTAGAACTTCCGGACTGGCGCCGGAAGTTCTGCTCAGGCCTTTTTCTACGAGTTGATCTGAGCCTTGTTCTGATCGTAGTTCCGCCCCAAGTTCCGCTGGTGAATCTGTAACCTATTGTATGTAGTGTTCTATTTGCCGGAACTTGGGCCGGAACTTGCATCGGAACTTGCCCTGACAGAAAGTCCTGAGCGGAACTTCCGCCCAGACGCCGGAACTTCCGGCCAGATTCGGCTCGCGACCCAGAACTTCCGCCCCTAGTTCCGCTCCAAGTTCCGCTGAAGGGTCAGTAACCTTCTGTTTGAAGTGTTCTATTTGCCGGAACTTGGGTCGGAACTTGCATCGGAAGTTCACCGGAACTTCCGGTCTGTTTTGACCGGAACTTCTAGATGAGCTTTTGGAGCGGCCAACCAGCCCGATGACCGTTGGAGCCAGTCAAGGAACTTCGGCCTCACCGAAACTTTCGGTGAGGTTGCGGGGGTGAAACCGTTCAGTGCGGGGGGGGCTATTTAAGGCACCCCTCTTCTTCCTCCCATTCTCTCTCGAATTTTTCTCTCTCCTCCATTAATGCTTGAGCTTCACCTCACTAGATCTCTCTCTCTAGCCACTCAAATGACTTGATCTTTTGAAAGGTGAGGGAGGTGACCTAGATCTACACTTCCACCAAAGAAGATTTGATTCCCCCCACCCATCCTTTGTGGATCTTGTTGCTCTTGGGTTTCTTGAAACCCTAGACGGTGTAGGGAATCCTCGGAGCTAAGGCTTGTGTTGTAAAGCTTAGAGGTGTCGTTGAGGGCCTCCAATTGAGTTGTGGAGCCTCCCCCTCAACCTTGGTGTAAAGGTTTCGGTTGGCGCCTTCAAGGTCACCGGTTAGTGGATTGTGAGGCCTCCTTTGTGGGGGAGCTCACCGGAGAAGAAGGTGAGGCCTTTGTGGCACTCGGGTGACCTTGTGTGGCCCCGACACCTCTCCAACATAGACGTAGCTCCTTGGGAGTTAACTACGGGAATTACATCTCCGTGTCCCTCGCTCCTACATTGCCCTTCCCTTCCTTTACTTCTTGCTATTTACCGTTTTTGTGGTTGGTGTATGTTTTCTTGCATTTAGGTTGTTCACTTAGTTGCATCTCTAGATAACTTTCCTTCTCGTTGAGCCTAAAAGTGAGAAACAAATTAAAATTGGGTAGACGCCTATTCACCCCCTCTAGTCGTATCAAGTCGGTACTTTGAATTGGTTTCAGAGCCAAGGCTCTTATTTCGGGCTTTACCGCCTAAGAGACTATGGTCGACGAAGGGGGTAGTGAAACCGAAAAATCTAAGAACTTGGCCACTATGGATGACCTCAAGCAATTGGAGTCATCCATGATGTCCAAGTTCGAGGAAATGATGACTATCTTGCAGTCTCTCAAGCCAAACCCCATGATTGCTCTTGACACACCCCAAACCACCGAGCTTCCTCCCACCGTTACGGTGTCCGCCCCCGGGGTGACTCCCGCGGCCGCCACCACTCGCTTGGGACTTGGTTTTGTTGCTCAAACCTCTACCAAGGTTCCAAGTGAGAACACCGAGGAGCCCGAGAACCCAACTTCCAAAGAGGAAAATGGAGGAAAGGACTACTCGGTGGTACCCCCACCACCGAAGTACACTCCGGACCCACCCATTCCCATGCCACACATCATTCCTCAAGGAGAACCACCCATGCTAGATACTTCTAATTTCGCCAATTGGCAATATCTAATGCGCTCACATATTTCCAGCTCTTCTATTGAGTTAATGAGGATTGTGGAGGATGGATTCTCTCCATATGACCCAAATAAGTTGACACGTGGTGAAGTGGTGGACAAGCAACTCAATGCCACAGCTTTGGGGATGATTCAAAAGGCTTTGACTCCAAAGGACTTTGCTCACATTCGCCAATTCGACACCGCCAAGGGAGCTTGGGATCAACTCACCGAGCTCTTTGTTGGGAATGCAAGCATCCAAAGCTCCAAGTTTGATGAAATCAACAACGAGTGTGATGGTTTCGCAATGCAAGATGATGAGACCCCC
Organism: Avena longiglumis; assembly: GCA_030063025.1. NCBI lineage: Eukaryota > Viridiplantae > Streptophyta > Magnoliopsida > Poales > Poaceae > Avena > Avena longiglumis. The sequence continues at coordinate 67,770,500 of CP125978.1, read as the reverse complement.
GAAGACATGTATAGGCGCCTTAAAGTCCTTTGTTCCACTATGAGGGACCTTGTGGCCCACTATGTTGATGACAAGTTTATGAAGAGGAAGTTCATCCAAGCTCTCCTTCCATTTGAAGAACAAAAGCTCAACTCTATCAAGGGAAGAACCAACTTTCACCTAATGACCTCCGAAGAAGTCTTGAGTGAAGTAATTGCCATGACTATTGCCAAGAAGAATGCGGAGTCCGCTCGTGCTAGGGCCATTGGGTCAACCAAAGTGAATCTTGCTTTGAAGGCCAAGGCTATTGAAGTTGATGATGATGATACATCAAGTGAGTGGTCTCAAGAGGATCTCAAATGTGCCTTAAACAAACATCTTGCTCTCGCTTCAAGGGCCTTTTGGAACAAGTCCGGATTCAAGTCAAGATCAAGGGACAACTCAAGATTCAACTCACCCAACAAGTCTCCCAAGGCAAGGTCGTGCTACAATTGCAACGACAAGAGTCACTTCGTGGCCAAGTGTCTCTTTGAGAATCGTGAATACAATGGTGGTCGTCTCATTCGCAAGATCAAGTCAAGACCTCCTCATCCCTTGAACAAGAACTACGCCGTCAAGAACATCACCAACAAGGAACGAGCAATAGTGGTCCATGAAGAATACCCTTCGGGCACGGATGAAGATGATGATGATGAAGTTCATGGTGGAGAGATTGTGGGAGTTGCTGCTATTGCCACTACCTCAACTCCACGTCTATCCCTCTTCGACTCGCCAAATGAAAATGTCATCTCCTCCAACCAAAAGTGCTTCATGGCCAAGGCCACCGAGGACTATGCTTCCGGTGGATCAAAATGGGTGCTTGATAGTGGTGCCACGAGTCATATGACCGGAAGCAAGTCTATCATGACCGAGATGAGGCCCAATATTGCCAACACCATGGTCTCCTACGATGACAAAACAATCTCTCAGGTTTTGGGTTTTGGCGAAGTGGTGGTAACCCCAGATGTATCCTTGGTTGACGTCATGCTTGTCAAAACTCTTGGTTACAACTTACTGTAAGTTCTTGCTCTTGCTCTTATGGGTCTTTCTTCTTTATTTAATAATCATACCGTGGTCCTCATGTGGAGCAAGTCTCTCAAGGTGGCTTTTGTAGGATATGTAGAACATGACTTGTATGTGGTGGACTTTTCAGGGACCACTACTCCTCATGCTCTATGTCTCTATGCTAAAGCCGACAAGTGCTGGTTGTGGCATCGCCGCCTAGCCCATGTTAACATGAGAACTTTGCAAATACTTCACTCCGAGGGCCACATCCTTGGAATTAACGATGTTTATTTTGCCAAAGATCGTGTTTGAAGGGCTTGTATTGAAGGGAAGATGCATGAAACTCCTCACAAAGCACTCAATCAAATCACCACCGAGAGGTGTTTGGAGCTCTTGCATATGGACCTTTTTGGTCCACCCTCTCATGATAGCCTTGGAGGCAAGAAGTATTTCTTGGTTATTGTGGATGATTTCTCAAGATACACTTGGGTGTTATTTTTCAAGTACAAGAGTGAGACTCAACAAATCGTCATCGATTTTTCTAATGAGGTTCAATGGAAGCACAATGCAACTATTCTCTCAATTCGAAGTGACAATGGCACCAAGTTCAAAAACTATACCTTGGATGAGTTTCTTAGTGATGAAGGAATCAAGCATCAACACTCCACTCCCTATACCCCTCAACAAAACGGAGTTGCCGAAAGGAAGAATCGCACTTTGATGGATGCGACTCGATCTATGCTAGCTGAGTTCAAGTCTCCATTCAACTTTTGGGCCGAGGCTATCTCCACCGCTTGCCATGCAACCAACCGGCTTTATCTCCGCAAGAAAAAGAACAAGACCCCCTATGAACTCCTCACCGTGAAAAAGCCAAATGTTAGCTACTTTCGGGTGTTTGGTTGCAAGTGCTACATTCTCAAGAAAGGAGTTCGTTTGTCCAAGTTTGAATCCAAGGCTCAAGAAGCAATTTTTGTGGGTTACTCAAATCAGTCCCATGCTTATAGAGTCTACAACAAAGCCAATGGAAGAGTTGAAGAGACAAGCAATGTGAAGTTTGATGAAAATCATGAGTCTCTTGTTAGGAAAGATGGTGTTTGTGATCCAAGTGATGAAATTCCTCCTAAGGCCATAAGAAGAATGGGTGTGGGTTTCCACATCCCCATTGAGGATCCCCTTATGGACGAAGGAGAAGGACCAAGCTCTACTCAAGTGGAGCCCTCACTTTCACAAGATCATCTTGCCCCTCAAGGACCTACATTTTTGGCACAAGCTCCCTCAAGCTCTTCCGAAGCTTCCCATGCTCATGACTCTCCAAGCTCCAAAGATCAAGCTCTTCATCAACAATATCAACCTCCCCATGATGGGGCTCCTCTTCAAGGCACCTCCCATGGAAAAGCTCTTCATCAACCTCATCAACCTCCCCAAGATGGGGCTCCTCCTCAAGGTCACGGCTCTCCCCAAGGTCAAGCTCGTCAAGATCAAGAGCAAGTCAATGATCCTAAAGGCTCCACTCCAAATGATGACTCCCCCGAAGTGGAAATTGATGAAGATGACCCTCGTCTTCGTGCTTATAGTCAAGGCGGCGGCTCAATTGGTGGCAATGACCAAGTGGTAGCTCAATAATCTCGTGTTGAAGCACAAGCCCGCCGTCAAGCCTATCGTCTCGCCAAGCTTGTTCGAGATGGCCATATCCTTGATAATGTCTATGGAGATTTTAATAAAGGTTCCACTACTAGGAGGCAACTAGCTTCCTTTATCTCTCACCATGCGTTTATCTCTCTTGTGGAACCACAGGAAGTCTTCGAAGATCTTGAAGATGATGATTGGCTCGATGCTATGAACGATGAACTTCACAACTTCAAGAGGAACAATGTTTGGACATTGGTGAGCAGCCCAAAGATTGTCAAAACGTAATTGGAACCAAGTGGGTCTTCAAAAACAAGTGTGATGCAAATGGAATTGTCGTGCGCAACAAGGCAAGGTTAGTTGCCCAAGGATACTCACAAGTTGAGGGCATCGACTATGGTGAGACTTATGCCCCCGTTGCTCGCCTTGAATCCATTCGTATGCTTCTTGCTTTTGCTACCCATCATAACTTTAAGTTGCATCAAATGGATGTTAAGAGTGCTTTTCTTAATGGTCCTTTGAAAGAGTTGGTATACGTCAAGCAACCTCCAGGATTTGAGGATCCACTTTTTCCGAACCATGTCTACAAGCTCAATAAGGCACTCTATGGTCTCAAGCAAGCCCCACGTGCGTGGTATGATTGCCTTAGGGAGCTCTTGTTAGACCGTGGCTTCGAAGTGGGCCTCATTGATCCCACTCTTTTTACTAAGAAAGTTGGAGGCCACTTGTTCGTATGCCAAATCTATATTGATGACATTATCTTTGGGTCCATTAACAAAACTTTTAATGAGGATTTTGCCAAGCTCATGACCGATCGCTTCGAGATGTCCATGATGGGGGAGTTGAAGTTTTTCCTTGGGTTTGAAGTCAAGCAATTGAGGAAATGGACTTTCATCAACCAAGCCAAGTACATCCAAGACATGCTCAAGAAGTTCAAGTTTGATCAAGTCAAAGGTGCCAAGACTCCCATGCCAACTAAGGTTAATCTTGATCTCGATCCCAAGGGTAAGGAGGTGGATCAAAAACTCTATCGGTCTATGATTGGATCTTTGCTCTATCTTTGTGCATCCCGACCAGATATTATGTTGAGTGTGGGTATGTGTGCAAGATTTCAAGCCTCACCAAAGGAAAGTCACATGGTGGCGGTCAAGAGAATCTTTCGATATTTAGTTCATACCCCAAACTTTGGGTTGTGGTACCCCAAGGGAGCCAGCTTTGATCTTATTGGTTACACGGACTCGGACTGGGCTGGTGACAAAGTGGGAAGAAAGTCAACCTCCAGAGCTTGTCAGTTTCTCGGAAGATCGTTGGTTTGTTGGTCCTCGAAGAAGCAGAACTGTGTGTCTATGTCCACTGCCGAAGTTGAGTACATCTCTGCCGCAAGCTGTTGTGCTCAATTTCTATGGATGAAGCAAACTTTGAAGGATCTTGGACTATCTTTTGACAAGGTGCCTCTTCTTTGTGACAATGAGAGTGCCATTTCTATTGCTCACAATCCCGTGCAACACAATCGGACCAAGCACATTGAGATTCGTCATCATTTCATTCGGGACCATCTTGCTAGAGGAGACATTTCTTTGGAGTATGTTCCCACCAAGGCAAATCTTGCGGATCTTTTCACGAAGCCTCTTGATGAAGCAAGGTTCCGGGAGTTAAAGCATGAGCTAAATATCATTGATTCGAGCAATGTTGCTTGAGTACCTTGCACACCTACCCGCGTCTCAATGTGTATCTTGTTTGGATGTAGGCATGGATTTAGGGGGAGTGTAGTTCCTCTTATGAACAAACGCTATCCCTATTATGCACACATTAAAGTTTTCATACTCTACAATCTCTAAAGGAGACCATTTGAGATTCATGATGAGTGTTGGTAATGAACCCAAGATATATCTTCGCGGTGTCAAGCCATTTACTCTTATATAAGGTGGCCTCGGCCACCGAATTCGCTTTTTATTTGTGTCTTTGACCTTTTGTGTTTTTCTTGGTTTTGTTGGCTTTGGTTCTTCACAGTTTGAGCTCTCTATCCTAAGCCTTCCTTTCCTCAAGCCCTCTATTCCCTGCACAAGTTCTTCCTTGTTATCTTTCAAACCCGAGAAGGTCTTTTCAAGGCCACCGGAACTTCCGGCCGCCGAAGTTCCCAAGTGGTTGTTTGTCTGAACCACCCGACACTGAACGTGTTCACCGACCGAACTTCGTCCATCGAACTTCCTCCTGACCGAAACTTCTAGTGGTGCTCCATGTCATATAAGGTGGGCCCTGGGGGAAACGGGATCTTCTTACTTTTCCCCCCAGACCCATCTTCTATTTGGAGTAGCCGCCGACCAAGACCTCTCCGCGAAGGTGCTCCGGCCCCTTCGTCTTCGGCCACTCCTCCGCAGATCTGCTCCATGGGAACCTTCCCCACCTTGATATCCCACCATGGACTCCGGTATTTGCCCTCAACTCCCTCCATTAATGGAAATCTTTCTCTCTCACCATGGCTTGAGTTAGGGCACACAATGTCTAGGCTAGTTCTTTGGCTAGAACTTGTTGGGAGATCTTGGTAGGCCTAGGGTATCATGCTAGAGTAGATTGGTCCAATACACTCTTGAAAATCTTTGCACTTGTGGCTTTTAGATCTAGATCTAGTGAACTGCTTTGAACTGCTCAGGTGGTCTCACCAGAACTTCCGGTGAGCCACGACCGGAACTTCCGGTGGACCATTTTCACCGGAAGTTCCGGCGATTCAGCGGAAGTTCCGGCAACAATGCAACTTTTTCCTGATTTTATTTTTCCAATCTATTTCTTTTGTTTCCTCTTCCCGAACTTGTGCACTTACCCCACCTTCCCTCCCTATTCTTGTGATTTGTTCTCAGGGCAAGGTGGTACCCTCCAAGGCAAGCATACCTGTCGACCATCCTCTGACATTCCTCCTGAGATTGATGAAGAAGATGTTGAGGTTGTGCGTCCAACTACTCAAACTAGTCGTCAGAGGGCTGCTGCTGCTGAAGGAAAGAGGCCTTCTCTTTCTCAGAAGGACACTGCTGCTAGGCCAGACATGACCAAAGCCAAAATCTCCAAATGGTCTCAGAAAGCTTACTCTGCATTCAGGCGTACGGATCCCTACCTCGTGGCTCGTGACCGTCTTTGCTTGGACCCTCACTTCCACAACTGCCGCCAGGAACAAATATTTGCTCAAATCTATGCAACGAAGAAGTTCGTGGTTGCTCCTCAAAAGTACATCAATGTGACTCACATGGAATAGAAGCATGCATACTTTGGCGAGGCTCTTGATATTTGCCAGAAGTTTGGACTGATTCCCCTCATGGAGCACCGTCAGAACTTTAATGTGAATGCTATTGCTTAGTTTTTGTCACATCCCAAAATTCTCCTAATTTTGGAATGTGAAATAAATAAATAAGTTTGATTGATTGTTTGACTATGTTGAAAATTCTCGAAGAGAAGAAACTTTTTAAATAGAAAATCCTCTCAACCTTGAATTCAAAATCTTATATTCTTTTGTTATGACCTAAGTAGCCATATAGGAAAAAGGGCATGGATTGATTATGGATTGTAGAATTGGTGCGCAAGATTTCAAAATGAAAATCATGAAGCATTCATAAGCATTTCATTACATTCATGCAAAGTTCTCACAAACTGAATCCAAATCCTGGTATCTAAATCCTATAGTTGATTCGTCCAAATGTTCCTAAGGAAATTAAATTAACTTTATAAAACCCACTGTTGCTAAGGCAGCGATTATTGCTAAATTATAGCCTAAAAAGATCTAATTAATATTACAAAACTTAAGAAACAAAATTGATCTCATTTGAAGCTATTATGAAAAAGTTATGGAACAAATACAAACAAATAAAGATATAAGTAAAATGAAATATACAAGGATTTATAAATCCCCTATTTGCAAACTAGTTAAAAGATTATAAATATGATCCTACAATGATCTATTCGATTTTAGAAAAATTTAGAAATAAGAATCATATCATTTGGAGTTCGTATGCAAAAGATATGAGAGAAACAAGTAAATAGAAAAAGAAAAAGAAAAGAAAAAAGAAAAAACCTAAACGGGCCGACCCACCCGGACCGACTGGAGCACCAGCCACGATACTTCCCAGCCTTGCTTTAATTTCCGTGCGAAATCTGTTTTGTCAAACCTATCTCTACTAAAACTCTCATAACTTTTTATCTACAACTCCGAATCGACTTCCGTTTGTTTCTACTTGTTCTCTACTCCAAGATCTATCTCTACACCATCCTAAATCTCCATATAAACTCATGGAGCCACAGCTATACGAGTTACTCTTCTCGAAATCCCGAATCTACACATGCCCGAATCTTATTTCGCTTTTTAACCCATCTAGACTTTGTTGATTGCCTTCGGCCAAAAAACGAAAGTTGTAGAACTCGTCGAAATCTTTCAATTCCTACAAACCTCACCTCTTTTCATCCACCACAGTCGGAGAATTTCGCATCACAATATTTCAGATCTCACGGTGTAAATCCAAGATGTACTCGCGCTCGTTTCTTCAAATCCAAATTTCTTTGATGAGAAGGTAGGACTAATGATTCCCCACAACTTTCATGTTCTAAGTTTTTCAATTTCACCAACGGATTTGTCTCTCTAATCCAGATCTGTTTCTTGTCTATTCCGAGCCAAAATCGGGTCAATCTTCTCTCCTAACCACTGGATCTCATCCCAACGACCAGGATTAGATCGATTCCTCGAAGGGGTACGAGCCAACCGGAGCTCGCCACGTGTCAACGCCAGTCGCCTTCAAGGCCCCGTCGAGATAGAATATTCCCAGGGAATATTTTCTGTAGATTTGAAATAGAATTTAATTTGCAGAAAATTGTGTAAACTTGCAAAAATCATATAAAAAGATTCGTAGATCCAAAAATAGCAAATAATATATCAATGGATTCAGAAAAACGTGTAGAATATTAATATGGCATTAGATTCAGCCTTTATAGTATGCCTTTTAGGTTAATAAATTTGTAGAAAATTATCTGTAACTCCGAAAAATATAAACAATATATCAAATTGAAGCTACTGTAATGTACATTAATAATATCTGGTTGGATCTAGCCTTTGCGGATTATTTACCCCGTAGTATTTTAATTAGTTTTAATGGCTTTAGAAATCATTAAATTCATAGTAAATTAATTGCATATCACAAAAATATAAATAATATACCGATGGAAAGCTGGTTACATGTAGATCATCAATATGCAATTAGTTCAGCCTTTGACTATAAGGTTTTGCCGTGAAGATTTAATTGGTTTAATGGCCTATTTAGAGTAATAAATTCATAAGAAAATAAATACTGCTCAGAAAATTACAAATAATATGTCCCTGGAATCACAATTACGTGGAGATTACAGATATAATTTTAGTTTGATTTTTAGGCAACAGAAACTGTATAAATCATTTAAAACCCATTAAATTTAAATCATATAAAAAGATCTATAACTCCGATTAGGGTGAATCCAACGCCTACTGGTTCGTATTAACGTCCTATATCCAGTAAATCCAAGAAATAAATTTAATTCTACAGTTAGAACAGTCATTACAACAGAACTATTAAAAATCCTATATTGGCAAGTAATTATGAATAACAAGTACTCCATTGCATTAATTGGCCTCTTGCATGCATCATATACTCCAGTATTGTGTAGAGAACTAAAGTAACAACCATTGTGACTTATTAAATTTCCATGCATGCATTTGTTGCATTTGTTTGATCTCTATGTGCTATTGTTTACGATTGTATGCAATTGTTTGCTCGATAGATTGCGAGGAGTGCAACGTGTGTGATTGCAACTACTATTTTTTTTGACGCAAAGGACAGTGGGCAAGGCCCCCACTGCGTCGTTTTTCATATATAATAAATGGGATGGTAATTACAAATGGGAAGAAAAGCATGTAAACAATGCATCACTAAACAGATCTTAGATCCTAGGGATGACTCTCCCATCGTAGCACCCACCCCCTCTCTCCGCTTGCCGCCGGCGATCTCCCCAGCCGGTGACAAGCTCCTCAACCTAATCCGATCAACCGACCCTCCTTCACAGCCTTCACACAACCATACCCATCTCAGATCCATCCAAATTCTCTACCCTCACCACCCACTTCTCTCATGTTTTCGAGGAGGACCGATGCTCTTGATGATCCTGCCGACAAGAAGAATCTGGAGCCGTTTCTTGATCCTTCGTCCATTGCACACCGTCTGGAATTCTCCCCTGGTCATGCTTTTCGTGCAAAGGTTCGTAACACTTTCTCCACCCCGGTCAATCCTATCTCGGCTGCATCTGGCTTCTCTTTGGCTGTCTCCTTTGGACGTGCATGTTTCGAATTATCAGATCTCAATGTTAGCCTAGCATTGTCTGCATGTTTGGGAGCTGCTTATGATGAAATGAGAGTCTCACATCTCCAAGGACGTGTATTCCTCTTTGACGTCTGCTCTAAGGCTATTGGATTTATGATTCATAAAATGAGATCACACATCTCCAAGGAATTCATCTATTATTTCGATTTATGGGGCAATGGTGGTCCTAATTGGGAAAGAGAGGCACGCATGTGGTATACTGAACAAGAGCTGGAGTGGTCTACTGTTCCATCAAGGAAAAGGAATTTTGCCACACGACGAGGATCCCACCATCAACCTACAGGTACTCCAAGTCGCCCTCATGATTATCAGACTGTATCCGATGTAATTTCTACCCCCGTTGGACCTAGTCTATCCTACGCCGATGCTGTTAGATCATCGAATCCTGTACCCTCTCCTCAATACCAGCATAGATCTCTCCATCGGACTCATCACCATTATCCTGGACTTGATTGGGAGAATAGGAGCAGTCAACTGATTGAATATCAACGGCCTAGCGGGAACAAGGGTTTTCAAAATATTTTGAATATACCCAATCGGACCACAAGTGCACCCGCGGCCCACCACCGAAAGAGGCTTGAATGGAGAACCATCTCTTGTGCCAAATGCCTATCGCCTGGACACCATATCTCCGCCTGCACAAACAAACTCCGTTGCCGTATCTACTACCATTACGGGCACGTTGCGAGGAAGTGTTTATCCAGGCAAAACAAACCTCATCAATATCGCGCTAAATCGAAACAAACTCCTATTGCTATCATAAACCCTTGAGAAACCCCCGCCGACTTGCCCTCGCCGTCTTTACAATCTGTTTCATCCACGTTCTCCCCAGAAACTCCACTACCTTTCCCCTATCACCTATGGCGAACTACCCTGTTGATTTGACCCCCCACGTCCCTCCTGGCTTTGCAGCCACTCCTGGACCTCTTCGCACCCAACGTAGCTATGTGTTCCTGGGAGGAGAATTCCCTCTCCACTCCAATGACTGAGCGATCGCAACCCTTGAGCCAGACGTTCCTGCTGAAAACTACATCGCTGCGATCGCAACCATAGGAGAACTCCTCCACGGACTGGACATCCATGTCCGCTCCACCTGCAGATGTGCTATGGGCACGCCTCGATCAGTTTGCAATCGCTATGATCGTGATGTCGCCGTTAGGGTAGCCCTATTTTATTGAAGACTGCTCGCGCTTTGTTAATGAAGATAAGGGTCAATAGACATAGCACTATTTTCACTCATGACGTCTGGTGCATGCTCGAATTATCCTCGAATTATGGGAACCGGAACATGTAATGAACACTTTCACTCCTTTTGGCCTCTTCCTGGTTTGGAACAAGGACCTATCCAATAGAGCTAGAATTTTGGTGAAATTCAGAGCACACAACGCAGACACTCTTCCTCTCAGTGTTGTTGTTGGTTAAAATCATCTATCGATGACGCAATGTGATACCTGGACCTGCCCTATGATCCTACTCGACAGAAATATGTTGGGTGGCATCGCCGGGGATGAAGACCCTCTCCCACCCAATGGTGCCAATCCCCATCCTATGCCCTTGGTCCTTAGTGGTTTCTGGCATGATGAGCAGATGGGAAACGATATGGAAAATGAGGGAATGCAGTTCCAAGGACTGGTAGCGCCTGCTATGCCACCTACTGGTCATGTAGCACCTGCTACTCAAGCTGCACCTGATGATCTGGAACATGACACTATGATGGAGCAAGCAAACCCTGGCACCCCTCCTATCCAAACCAATCTTCAACCTCCTACTGCACCTTCTCTGGATGCAATGGCGCATCGCACTGGTTTACTAGCTCAACTCTTGGGTGATGAACAAGAAATGCTTCAGAAACTTGTTGGCAGCAACATCTCAGGAGCCACTGTTAAGATGGTTGAAAATGAGGATCAAGGTGTTCACACGATTCAATGTAATCTTGAAATCAACATCAATAATTCAGTTGGCACTGTCCTACCAGCCAACAAATTCGACATGAGATTGCTATCATACCGAACCCGCAAATTTTCGAAGATGAAAACAAACGCCGTAAAGCTACACCTAGGACCACAAGTTGTGAGAAGGAGCAGCAGACTTGCCCTCGAGAAGAAAGGCTTTGCCACTAAGGAAGACGCTGAAGCACATGCAGAAAGCTCCAAGAATGTTCAGCCTGTCAACCTATTTGTCCAATTTGATGGAATGGATACTTCTGCAAACCATGGCCCCCCTCCCATGCTGCCTATTGCCACCATTCAAGCTATTGGAACCAAGTTTTGTCAGATCCCTCCTAGTGAGGTGTCATCTGCTGCTCTGAACTATGATAGTTCAAATGAAGAATAAAACTTTCGAGATGGCTGTGGCGAGGCCACCCAAGTGACTGCCTAGTTATCATCTCCCATTTCCCCATTTTAGCTTTCGATATGTGTGTTTGCTTCCAGACTATCACTACCTGTGTGTTTGCTTGATGTACTGCAACAATATTTATCATTTTACTCATTATCAATTTTTACTATTCTATGATTTTATCTTTGTCTGGAGATGTATGAGTCACACCAATCTATCTGCCAAGCTTGTTATTGCGATCTACTTTCTGTTTCTGCCATGCATCACTCCCTCCTTTCCCACACCCATCAATTTAAGGACAATACCTGCTCCTTTGGGAAAACAGAGATACAATGTAGCCAATGAATAATAGGACATGGAACATACTTGATTGGAACCTGAGGGGTGTGAAATCCCAGCATAGATGGGATGATCTGCTGATAAAATTAGTCAAAGCAACTGCAATATCATATGCCTGCAAGAAACAAAGAAAGAACATTTTGATAGTACTTTCATCAGAAAATTTTGTCCTAGAAGACTCAACCAATTTGCTTATCAACCATCCATAGGAAATTCAGGTGGAATCATCATTATATGGAATGGATCGATGTTTTCTAGCACTATCATCAGTCAAAGCCATTTTCAAATAACTATGGAACTAGTTAACAATCTCTCATCAGACCATATTCATATTGCAAATATATACGCTCCTTGCACAAATGAGGGAAGGCTTAACTTTGCTGATTGGTTATTCCAGCTAGATTCATCTCAATATGAATTCTGGATAATGCTTGTGATTTTAACATGATTAGAAGCAATGAAGACAGAAATCGACCTGGTGGAAACAACAACAACATCCTTCTTTTCAACTCACTGATTCAGCAACATGATCTGGAGGAAATCCCCTGAAAAGGAAGATCCTACACTTGGTCTAACATGCAGGACCAGCCACTGCTTGAGAAGCTTGATTGGATTTTCACATCCCATCAATGGTCTCATAAATTTCCCAATACTATGGCATCTCCCATGGCTAGACTGGGTTCTGATCACATTCCTATCAATATTCAAATAGGCACTGAAATTCCTAAATCACAAATTTCCAGATTTGAGGAATACTAGCTTGAGTTTGAGGGGTTTACTGAGGTGGTGGAAAATCATGGACAAATAAGGGTCTGTACAAAAATGATGCACAAGACATTGCTGCTAGATTCAAATCAATGAGACATGGTGTCAAGAAATGGAGCAGAAACCTTTCCATACTATCTATGGTTATTGACCACTGTAACTTTGTTCTTGTCATGCTTGATGGACTTGAAGATTAGAGAGCCTTATCTTTTATGGAAAAAAAATTCAGGAAAATAGTGAAAAATCATCTGGAGAAAATGTTGGAAGCAAAAAGAATATACTGGAGAAAGAGAGCCAATATTAGATGGGCAAAACTGGGCAATGAAAACACTAAATTCTTCCATGCTGTTGCTACAAGGAATTACAGGCATAACTTTATATCCATGCTCAAAAATGATAATGAGGTTGAAATCCATGATCATGAACAAAAGGCTGCTCTTCTATGGTTTGCTTTCAAAGACAGACTAGGCAAATCTGAACCCACCGAAATGAATTTTGATCTTGACAGCATGGTTACATCACATGACCTCAGCTCTTTAGAAGTGCCCTTCTCCAATAATGAAATTGATGACATTATCAAAATCATGCCTAATAACAAAGCTCCAGGTCCGGATGGTTTCAATGGGTTGTTTATGAAAAGGCACTGGAATACTATTAAGCACCAGTTCTACAGCCTCTGTCATAGTTTCTATAGTGGACAACTTGATATTCAGAGTATCAATACTGCTCATATTACTCTTATCCCCAAAGTTCAAAATCCAGTTAAACCAAATGACTTCAGGCCTATCTCTCTGGTTAGCATGGCCCTGAAAGTGATCACCAAGATCATTGCTAACAGAATGCAGAAGGAAATCATCCCAATCATCAGCCAAAATCAGTATGGATTTATCAAAACCAGAACCATTCATGACTACCTGGCCTGGGCATTTGAATACCTTCATATTTGTCATAAATCCAAAAAGGAGATCATTATTCTAAAACTTGATTTTGAGAAAGCTTTTGATATGGTTGAATATAAGGCTATTCTCACCATGCTCAGGCATTTGGGATTTGGAGATAAATTTATCACTTGGATATCTAACATTCTGAACAGTGCAACCACTTCTGTTATCCTGAATGGGGTTCCTGGTAAGAAAATCATTTGCAAAAGGGGTGTCAGACAGGGTGACCAACTCCCCCCTCTTATTTGTGGTAACTGTTGAACTCCTCCAGATTATCATTAATCATGCCTGGCACAATGGTACTCTATCCTTACCCATAGAAAACTCATATGGACAGTCATATCCTATACTCCAATATGCTGATGACACATTACTCATTATGCCTGCTGATTGTGACCAACTGGATGCCTTAAAAAACATCCTGACCAATTTCACCAAAGCTACTGGATTAAAAGTGAACTTCCACAAATCCTCAATGGTCCCTATCAATATCTCCAACAACAGATGTCAAGATCTTGCCAACTATTTTGGGTGCAGAACTGAATCAATGCCATTTCCGTATCTTGGACTACCCATGGGCACCACCAAGCCCAGAATTGAGGATCTGACCCCATTGGTGAGTAAGATGGATAGGAGACTAGCCGGTTTATCCAACCTCCTCTCTCATTGCTCAAGAGTGGTTGTGATCAAATCTATCTTTAATGCTATGCCAAACTACATCATGTGCTCCCTTAAAATCCACTTCTCTCTCATTGACCACATGGAGAAATCGTCTAGAACTTTTCTATGGCATGGAAAGGACATTGTGAAACATGGCAGATGCCTAGTACAATGGGAAAAATGCTGCCAGAGCAAGGATGCTGGAGGACTGGGTATACTAAATCTGAGAGAGCAAAACAAGGCCCTGCTAATCAAGAACCTCTACAAATTCTATAATTGTCATGAAATTCCTTGGGTATAGTTACTGTGGAAGGCTTATTATCAGAATGGTGCTATACCAAAAAATCAAAATAAAAGAGGGTCATTATGGTGGAAGAGCTGTTTAAAATACCAGGATGAGTTTGATCAGCTAATCACTTGCAAAGCAGGCAAAGGAAACACTATACTCTTATGGAAAGACTGCTGGCATAATTCCCCTCTGGCCAACATGTTCCCTGAACTTCATTCCTTTGCAAAAAACAAAATGATTACACTGAACAAAGCTAGGGAGCACAGTGAAGAGGAGATCTATAATCTGTTTCATCTCCCACTTATAGGACTGGCTAATGACCAACTCACTATCTTATCCCAGTTCCTGGAGATCTCGCCAAATAATGACCAAAGAGACGTCTGGTGTTTCCCCTGGAACAATGAGAAATACTCTACCAAAAAAGTCTATTTGGCCCTGACTAAAGCCCCTGATGCACCTACCCCTTTCAAATGGATATGGCAATCTCCATGTTTGCCTAAGCACAAATTTTTCTTTTGGCTTATGATCCAGGACAGAATTAACACAAAGGACTTGATGCAAAGGAAAAACTTCCATGTGGAATCATCCTCATGCGTTCTATGTGATGAAAATACAAAGGAGACCATTCTTCATCTATTTTTTTCGTGTGACTTTAGCCAAAACTTCTGGTGGAGATTAGGAGAAGAGTGGAATACCGATATGGAACTTATTGAGATGATACTTGAGGCAAATAGCAGATCTGCCAACCCTTTTTTCAAGATTGCTATGATTACTGGTTGCTGGAGCATATGGATACACAGGAATAATATCATCTTTGAGAATTGTCAGAGGAGTTCGGAAAGCTGCTACAGTACTTTCAAGAAGGAACTTCAAGACATTAGACATAGAGTTAAACCAAGTCTTAAAGAGGGCATGCAAAGCTGGCTTGACCTCTTGTAATTTGATTGCAACTACTATGATTGCAAGTATTGTGGTTATGACGAGTGAAACCATTATATCTATGAGGATTGTGAGGATTATCTAATCGACTACATCTACAACAAAGTCAAGTGGTGCTATCTTGGTCATAAATGTCCTACCGTTTTTCTATGCATTGTAGATGTTTTTGTAGAATTGCATATGTAGGAATTGATGTGTATATGCTATGCTATGTCCCATATTATTCCCTAGCATTCCTTGTTTATGAGCCATCGTTGGTAGATGTGCTTAGCCATGCTATGATGAACGAGGGCTGGGTTACATCACTGATGTTGATTCTAAATGTGTTGGTTTGCGAAAACTAAAACAACTTAATCAATGAATCTCCTGATGGTGATGGGATTGATAATTTTTTGGTGGTACCATTGCGGAAAGGCACCCAGGACACTGAGAAAGGATTGGTTTCTTTATTTAGTAACTTACGTGTACAACCATGTGCCAATAATGGAATGGACGGTTGGTTGGACTTAGTAGATTGTGGTAACTCGAACCCACGTATCCAGAGATGTAGATAGTGTAGGTTGGACCGGTGCGTGTCGGGTTTGGGGAGCTACTTCCCGAACGGTTCCTTCTTGGACTTCTCCTTATCATCACCCAATATGAGAGTGGTGGTACGAGCTGGGCTGGCCAAGTCACATGGGTAAAGTGTACTAACCCCTGCAGGGTGTATAAACTAAGTGCTTAGCCGTGTCCCGGGTTATGGACAATTTGAGCGACGACATCGATGCTATGATATTTCTCACTCATCCTTATTTCTTAATTACTTAAAACTTGTTGGGTGAACATAATTGGGTAGGAGCACCTGGGAGTGAACCAGAGTGTCCTATTTATCGTATTGGAAAACTACTTTGTTACAAATATTAGGATAAAACCGTTGCTTTATGCAAATGAGCCTGAAATCCACTTGGCCAAATAAGCATGTAGTTGATAGATCTGTTGTTAACCACTTTAGCCTACTTGCCATACATTCAATGTATTGACCATTCATGGATGCAACGTTTCATGTTGCAGGTTATATCGTATCTGAGTGATCGTTCATAGGTCGCGAGACTCCACTCAACAATTGTTCGCCTGTGGCACATTTGGAGGATGGAGATCTACCTTCTATTTGTTTTCCGCTGTGTACTTGAGTAAATAATGTAAATTCTGGATCATATTCATTGTATCTATGATGCACAGTTATATTTGGTATCATTTTGTACTGTGTGTGCCAGTGAACCGATCCAGGTATTGGCACCGATGGGGATATGCCTACCGGGGTATACCCAGCAGGACGTTTCCGACTGGCCCAAGAACCGGCGAGTGGGCCTGCAGGACGGCGAATGGATTGAAGCCCAGCGAGGAACCAAGCGACTGGAAGCTGAAGGCCCAGGCGAGTAGATAGGCCCAGTCGGATTAGGTTTAAACGATTACCGAAGCTTTAACTGAATCGGTTGAGATATGTAAACCCTAGGGGAGGTAAGCCTATATAAACCTCCCTATAGGGCGAGTAGAGATATGTTCCTTCATACATCCAAGCTACTCGCTGCCTAGCCGCCGAGCTCGCCTTTTGTAACACCTCCATAATACAATCTAGCAGGAGTAGGTCTTTACCCTCCGGGGGGCCGAACCTGGGTAAAATCCTGTGTCTTTGCCCTCATCTCGCATCGCAGATGGCTGGCCGCCCTTGCCCCTCGTTCTACTACTCGCTGCCGATTGCAGCATCTGCCGTGACTATTCCCACGACAGTTGGCGCCCACCATGGGCTAGCGATGCTTGGAGGGTGATAATCCGGACGGGATCCCTCACCATCACCGCATCGGTCGCGTCTAGACTGCGATCTGAGGAAGCCGATCGATCAAATTCTGCCTAATCGCGGTGCATGCACAGACGCCAATTTGGGCAGTGCTGCATGATACGAGATCCGCTCCAATCCCTATGCCTGATAATTTCTTTATTCAATCTCTAACTTACTCAATGATTGCTCTGCCAATTGATTACTATTTTATTTAGATCTAATCTTATATGTGTGTTCAGGCTGCCGATTCTAATCTAACGTGAGATTATCGGTAGATTGGATCAGCTAATGAGATGGGACAAACCAGTCCGCCACGGACCGCGTATTACGCACGCGCGCATGGAGCAACATGACCATCCAATTCGAGTGGCCATGTTAACGGAAATTGGTCTATCCAATTTTATATTTCTCATGGACCACCACTGATTAGTCTGTCTATACATTATTTTATTTAGATTTATCTAATCATCTTCACGTTTGTTTGTGAAATACATGCGCCAAACACCCCGATCGGGTCATTGGAGATGAGACGGAATGTGTGCTGATGCGTGCGGCGCGCCTAGCCGACTATGTCAGCCACGTTCATTCCTTTCGGCTAAACGCCATACTCGAAGACTCGCGACTTATCTTCGCGGACTCGGCACGCTCCAGCCAGCAGCACTCGCCGGTTGCCCGACCTCGCCACTCGCCGCGCTCGGGGACTCGGCGCGCTCCAGACAGCGGCACTCGCTGGTCGCCCTACCTCGCAATAGCGCGACCACCGTTCGCCGCGTCGACCCCGTGTTCGCCGTGTTAACCGCCGCCATAGCGACCCCGTCCGCGTCGACCACATGTGGCGTCGACTTCACCATAGCGCGACCTCCGTCCGCCGCGTCGACCCCGTGTCTGCCGTGTTGACTTTGCCATAGCGCGACCTCCGTCCGCCCCGTCGACCCCGTGTCGCGCGTCGACTTCGCCATAGCGACCATACGTCACCGTATGACCCCGCCCGCATCGAATGCGTCGCCGTGCCTACTAAGGGACCTTTATCGTCGAAGTCGCCAGAGAGGGTCGCATGCCACGCTGCATGGACTCACCACTGGGTGTCTCTTCCCCCCGGGAAAAATCTATTCGCCTTTGTCAACCTTTGAAAGAGCGACTCGCAATGGCCAAGTAGTGCGAACGATGACTGAAACCGAGCCTCGGTTCGTCCATCAAAACGCTAACCGAGAGCCATCATTGAGTCGCCTTGCTCTACGGCCTTCCGGGCCAAGACAAATGGCGATGCTACAAACAGCACCATGTCCTCCTCAACCTTAGATAGCGCAACTCGCACGGCCAAGTACTGCGGACGAGGACTCGCAAACCGAGCCTTGGATCGTCCAGGAAGAACGCCAAGTCGAGAGCCATCTTTGGAGTCGCCATGCGACTGGCCCCCCGGGCCAAGACGAGAGACTCGCTGAAAAACAGCGCAATCAACATCATCGCGGACTCGCAATCATCGCGGACTCGCCACACTCGGGGACTCTCCCCTCGCGGACTCGCAATCATCGCGGACTCGCCACACTCGGGGACTCTCCCCTCGCGGACTCGCAATCATCGCGGACTCGCCACACTCGGGGACTCTCCCCTCGCGGACTCGCAATCATCGTGGACTCGCCACACTCGGGGACTCTCCCCTCGCGGACTCGCAATCATCGCGGACTCGCCACACTCGGGGACTCTCCCCTCGCGGACTCGCAATCGCCAGCGGACTCGCGCGCTGGGACTCGGCGCTCGCGGTCGCCTCGCCGCTCGCCGCACTTCGGGCCCGTCGCCTTGCTCGGTCGCCGACCTTGCCACTCGCCGCTCGGATCGGGCGCTCGTCGGTCGCCGAACTTGCCACGGCGCTGGGCTCGGCGCTCGCCCGGTCGCCGACCTCGCCATTCGCCACGCCGGCAACCACTACTATTTTCAAAATATGAGCCTCAAGTAGCCTCTACAAGCCAACTCGAGCCTCGGGGACTACTCCTAGGCATGATGTGTGTACGCGTGGTTCCACGACCGTGGTTCGCCCTCATCGACTCGCCACTGCGGAATCGCCCTCACGTACTCAATGCGCTCGGGGACTCGGCGCGCTCGGGGATTCGGCACTCGCCGGACGCCCAACCTTGCCACTCGGCGCGCTCGGGGACTCGGCACTCGTCGGTCGCTCGACCTCGCCACTCGCCGCCCTCGCGTACTCAACACGCTCGGGGACTCGCTGCCACAGACTCGCCCTCGCGTACTCAACACGCTCGGGGACTCGCTACCACAGACTCGCCCTCGCGTACTCAACACGCTCGGGGACTCGCCTCCGCGGACACTCGCCCCCGCGAACTCACCCTCGCGTACTCAACACGCTCGGGGACTCGCCACCGCGGAATTGCCCTCGCGTACTCAATGTGCTCGGGGACTCGGCGCGCTCCAGACAGCGGCACTCGCCGGACGCCCTACCTTGCCACTCGGCACGCTCGGGGACTCGGCACTTGCCGGTTGCTCGACCTCGCCACTCGCCACCCTCGCGGACTCGGCACGATCCATGTTCGGGGACTCGCCGCAACTGGCGGCTTCTCCGAGACCCTGGGTCTTTCGCCAACTGGCCATTACCGACTGGCTCACGCCTCCCGCTCCCGCTTCACGGTTCTTTTCTTTATTCAGGAGCTCGTCGCCGATTCGCCACGACCCATCGTCAAGACTCTCCACGCCCTGCCTCAAGCCCGCGTTGAATCGACAACGCGCTCGAGGACTACTGATGGGGGAATACCAATCGTGATATACCCACGAAGCGGATTCGCCAGATGGACCGAGCCGACTGAAGCCAAGCCTAGAGCGGGTCGACTCTCCAAGTACGGCGACTGGCGCATGCTAGACCCAGGCGACTGGCGCCGACTGAGGCCCAAGATGGCGACTCCAATACAAAGCCCATTAGTGCACTTGTAAACCCTAACTGGCTGCATATATAAAGCCACCAGGAGCACCCCCACGAGACAGGTTCTCTCATATTATATTAGATTTAGTCTCTCCCTCCGCCTACGACGGCTCCCATGTAATCCAATCTATGATCATATACTGGATTGATAGCAGGACGTAGCGATCCTCCATCGAGGGGACGTGAACCTGGGTACATCGTGTGCGAATCTCGCTCCCGGATTCTCCTACGTCGCCTTGCTCCCTCTACGTAAGCTACCCCCAGTAGCATCTGCCGTGTAATACCACGACAGGCACTATACACATGAACTCAGCCTTATCAGGCGAGGGTGTTACAGTTTTACTCAACTCTGTTTATTCACATGCAGTCCTCTACTGAAGGTGTGTTGAAGTGGATGACTAGGGGAGTGTTTCTTACTGCCACTTGGTCTGAGTTTGCTGAGCTTCTTGGCTATCCCCTTCAGCCTGGCAACGGGGCAAATGGTTGGCGTGTTCACGGTCCCGAAGCTGCTGATCCTAAGGTCCTGGAGCCTCTCTACATTGAAGGGTGGGGAACTGTTGGGTTTGTGAATCATATGCTGCCAGTTTTTGACATCATGCGCAGGGTGTACTTGAACACCATCTCTCCCAAGGCTGACAACTTTGATCAGTTCCATGGCTATCAGGTTGACCTCATGCATCAGACTTATCTCCGCCGTGACACTGACATGTCAATGGATGTTATGCACTTCATCTACACAGAGATGTGGCAAGCTATTATTGAAAGCGCTCCTACATCTATGCTCCCTTCATTCAGACTCTCATCAATCACAAGTGGCTTGAGACGACTGGCACTCGCTTTCCTGAAGACAACATCACCATTCATGAGGAGAAGAAGCTGCATGTGAGTAAGCATCAAAAGCCTCATTCTCAAGAAGAAAAGGAAGCTCAACTCCAGAAGGCCCGAGATGAAGCTGGTGGTCCCTCCTCTGCTCCTGGAGGCTCTAGTGCTGGTGGTCCTTCTCTCCAGAGGCAGCCGTCTTGGGCAAAGAAGTTGCTTGGGAAGGTGAAGAAGACTTTCTGCTTTCTCTAGGACCGCGAGTATCAGGCATATGTAGATCAACGCCACAATGTTCAGCGCCAGAAGGCCATCATGACAGCTCTCAACGTTCCTAGCTCACCGGTCACTAGCTCTGTCACTGTTCCCAAGGATGATTGGATTCGCGACAACTGCCGCTGGTCTGAGGATGAGTCTGAGGAGGAGGTCACTGGTCCGCCGCCTGAGTGGGGTTCTTGGGTCCCCGAGTCTGCTCCTCCTCCCTTCCATGGCTGGGACGATTAGATTGATCTTTTCTCCCTTTTTGGTGTCTCGATGCCAAAGAGGGAGAAAGGTGTCTATTAGGTTGTCTACGAGATTTGCATGGGTTGAGTCGCGAGCCTGTTCTTGCCTTTGATCTTTTCTAAGCTCGCGAACTCTCTAGTTTATTTGTGTGCTTGTGGACCTGTTTATGTCTGTGAACTTGTGTGTGCTTGCGGACCTTGTTATGCTTGAGACTATGTGGTATCTATGTGGTATCTTATGCAATGCCGTGTATGTGGTATTCGTGTTGTCTTCTTATGGGCATATGCATATGGTGGTGGAGCCTCATAGCTCTTATTGTTATTATTACTCTTTTTATCTCCACCACATTTGGTTGGTGTCTGGTATGATCTCTATCCTTTCTTGTACCTTGCACTTGTGCTATCTTTGCAATTGGAAGGGGGAGCCTCTGTGTATGTGTGCTAGTCTTGTCCTTAGAGCTCTTTCTCTACCTTGCACACATATAGGGGGAGATTGTCCCATCCATTGCAAAGATTGCTTCTATACTATGCAAATATTTGGGATTGTCATCTAACACCAAAAAGGGGGAGATTGAAAGGACTATATCTTCCCATGCTGTTTTTGGTGTTAATGACAATCCCATTTGTGTTTTAATTGTGCGCTTGAGTTTCAGGGTAAACGCTGTTGATGTCTCCTTCAATCTGTGTGGATGTTCCCTTGGGATCTCTTGAAGACGGTGGAATTTAGTTTTCTCCTAGTTTCTCTCCTGTTGTTGTTTTAGGTCACCGTACTATTAAGAGGGGGGTCCATCTCGGAAGGCTGTGGGAAATCACTTGTTCTTGCACAAACTTATATGCACCGCCACAACCATCCTACTATTCCGTGAGAGAGTGTGTTTATGTTCCGTTGGAGCCTTCTGTGTCTCACCGGAACTTCCGGCCTGGCGCCGGAAGTTCCGCTCAGGCCTTTTTCTGCGGGTTGATCTGAGCCTTGTTCCGATCGTAGTTCCGCCCCAAGTTCCGCTGGTGAATCAGTAACCTACTGTATGTAGTGTTCTATTTGCTGGAACTTGGGCCGAAACTTGCATCGGAACTTGCCCTGACAGAAAGACCTGAGTGGAACTTCCGCCCAGACGCCGGAACCTCCGGCCAGATTCGGCTCGCGACCCAGAACTTCCGCCCCTAGTTCCGCTCCAAGTTCCGCTAAATGGTCAGTAACCTTCTGTTTGAAGTGTTCTATTTTCCGGAACTTGGGTCGGAACTTGCATCGGAAGTTCACCGGAACTTCCGGTATGTTTTGACCGAAACTTCCGGTTGAGCTTTTGGAGCGGGCGTCAACGGTCTGATGACCATTGGAGCCAGGCTGGGCGGAACTTCCGGCCTCTCACCGGAACTTCCGGTGAGGTTATGGCTGAAAGCAGTTCGGTCTTGGGCCTATTTAGGCACCCTCTTCTTCCTCCCATTCTCTCTCAATTTTCTCTCTCCTCCATTAATGCTTGAGCTTCACCTCACTAGATCTCTCTCTCTAGCCACTCAAATGGCTTGATCTTTTGAGAGGTGAGGGAGGTGACCTAGATCTACACTTCCACCAAAGAAGATTTGATTTCTCCCACCCATCCTTTGTGGATCTTGTTGCTCTTGGGTTTCTTGAAACCCTAGACGGTGTAGGGCATCCTCGGAGCTAAGGCTTGTGTTGTAAATCTTCGAGGTGTCGTTGAGGGCCTCCAATTGAGTTGTGGAGCCTCCTCCTCAACCTTGGTGTAAAGGTTTCGGTTGGCGCCTTCAAGGTCACCGGTTAGTGGATTGTGAGGCCTCCTTTGTGGGGAAGCTCACTGGAGAAGAAGGTGAGGCCTTTGTGGCGCTCGGGTGACCTTGTGTGGCCCCGACACCTCTCCAACGTAGACATAGCTCCTTGGGAGTGAACTACAGGAATTACATCTCCGTGTCCCCGCTCCGGTTACTTTGTTCCCTTCCTTTACTTCTTGCTATTTACCGTTTTTGTGGTTGGTGTATGTTTTCTTGCATTTAGGTTGTTCACTTAGTTGCATCTCTAGATAACTTTCCTTCTCGTTGAGCCTAAAAGTGAGAAACAAATTAAAATTGGGTAGACGCCTATTCACCCCCCTCTAGTCGTATCAAGTCGGTACTTTGACAATTGACAGGAACCGAGCAAGGCATAACAATGCAATACTGCATAAAAGATCCTATGAGATTCGATTAGGCAATACAACAATATACATAGACCGCCATCCAATCGCATCTATGACTAGAAGTCCACCTTGAGTTATCATCCTAACCCCTCCAAGATTAAGTTGCAAGCAACAGACAACCGCTTAAGAAAAGTGTAAGGTAAACAATCCACTTGTTCCATGAACAAGAGACCATTGTTTTCTCCCTAGTAGCAACAACACATCTACAAATCAAGAGATTTACTACTTCCCTTGGAAACTAGAGGCATGAACCCACTATCGAGCATAAATACCCCCTCTTGGAGTCACTAGCAGCTACTCGGCCAAGATAGCTACTAACAATGGAGAGCATGCAAGATCACAAACAACATAGACATGATAGAATCAAATAGACAAAATCATTAATCAATCTGACATAGTAATCTCAATATCCATCGGATCCCCGCAAACACAACATGCATGATTACAAATAGATTAGATCTTGATCATGAACGGAGCTCACAAGATCTATACATGAAAGCACAAGGAGGATATACAACCATCTAGCTACTACATGGACCCATAGTCTAAGGTGGAACTACTCACGCATCATACCGGAGAGAAGGCCTCCGGGATGATCTCCCCTCCGGCAGGGTGCCGGGAGGAACTTCATATCCCCTCGATCTAGGGACGACGGTGGTGGCGGCTACAGAAGGTTTCGTGGAGTTTTGATCGGGTACTTAGGGTTTCTGCATTAGGGGATTCTTATGGGCGAAGAGGCGAGACTGGGAGGCGACCAGGGGCCCTACACCCTACCTAGGCGCGGGGCAAGGCCCACCCGTGCCTAGGGGGGTTTGTCCGCCCTAGTTCGCGTCTCCGTCTTGTCTTCTGGATTCGTGTCCCCCACGGTAAAATATTGACTTCGGCTTTTGTCCCGTCCAATTCTGAGAATATTGATTTTCTGCCTTTCTAGAACCAAAATGTAAGAAAAAACAGTAACGGCATCGTGGCAACTTGTTAATAGGTTAGTTCCAGAAAATATATAAAAACACCTCAAAGTGTAGATAAAGCAAAGCAAAGTAGATACTAAACAAGCATGGAGCATCAAAAATTATAGATACATTTTCAACGTATCAGGCAACAATAAGGGATGAGGTGGGTTATGCCTAGCTCTCCCCTTTTATATAGGTGGGTGGCATACTTTCCTTGTATCCCCTCCAAGTTTATAGGGCGGCGACCAAAGGGATAGTGAAACTCCCCCTTCCATACACCCCTACCCCTAGGGTTTCCCCTTGGGGATTGGCGTATAAGACTTTGGGACTGTGGCGCCCTGGCCCAGCATGTAGGCCTGGATGCCCTCCTTACAGGTCCATGTGGCCCCTCCGTATAGGTGGTACCCACAAGTTGACCTCCAGAACCTTCTAGGTATGATACTAAAAAAATACCGAACTTTCCCAGAACCCTGAAATCAACTTTGTTCCCTTATATGAGATTTTATCTCCAAACCATTCTAAAGCTCCTCGTGATGTCCTATATCTCATCTGAGACTCCTCTAGTAGAGGCTTATTAGGGACACAATGTTGTTTATGTAACCACACATGTATTAAGTTTTCGGCTAATACAGTTATAGCATGAAGAATACACATTTATCATGAACATGAGATATGATAATATGGCTCTAGGGCATATTTCCAATAGTTTTCCGCTTTCAAGATGAATAAAGTAGGGAAGATGGGATGTCTAGTTCAAGGTTTATTGATTAGTTCTATGGTCTCGTGAAGGAAAAAGAAAGAACCTGTGAAGAGCATGGTCGGAAATCTTTACTAGGATCACAAGGGCTCATTTACTAGCATCCGTGAGTGTGCAACTAGAGATATTGATGTTGTTGCTAAAGGAAATATGCACTTGAGACAATGATAAATTTTATTATTTATTACTTTATTATGATTGTTATTATTATTTTTATATCTTTATGCTATAATTGTTGTGAATATTGCATATGAGGTTCAAAGGAAGATTCAAATGCACGTGTAGAGAGATAAACATCAAGTTGTTCCTATTCTCGCCTCTATGAGTAGCTCACGTGTCGCTTGATGATCATGTTTTCCTGATGATGACATAGTTATTGTAACAAGGATGTCAACGACAATGATAGCATATGTGGCATCCCGCAAAACCACTACTAGAAAATCGCGTTGTTTTTGTGCATTGCATCATCATGACCGCATGCTCATGTCATCATGCCACATTGCATTTGAGCATCGTTATCATCTTGCATTTGTTTGCATAAATCTATTTTGGAAAAGCCTGGTTTTGTTTTCTAAACGCCCCGTCTTTTATTCAAACGCCAAACCCGGGTCTCCGGATTATTTTTGTTTCGGCTGCTATCGGTTTGCAAACGGCCCGTTTAAAACAAATAAAATGTTTAATTTTTTTTTTAGTGGGGGCAGTCGAACGGTCCGACTCGACCCGAACGACCACCCCCATTTTTCAAAATGGTCCACCCCTTATTCCTAAACCTACCCAACCTATTCTACCCAGCCCCTCTCCACCTCACCCGGACCAATCCGTGACCGCCACCTCACCCCTCTCCTCCCCTAAACCTATCAACCGCTGCCACCTAACCCTCCACCTGGACACACACCCCACCCCAGCACACAACGCACACACTACACGCCACACACAAGCACACACGCACACAGCTTCGCATGCAGCACACGCTGCCACGCACGCAGCCCCCCGGATCCCACCTCCCCCTGCCGACAGCTTGCCTCGGGATCCCTCCCGCGGGCCCGCTCCCTTGGGTCCCACCCGCGGCCTCCTCCCATCCTCTCTCCCTTCTCCTCCTCCCTCACAGCCTCCTCCCACCAACCTCGCACCGGCGCGCCTCAGCAGCTCACCCTCTCCTCGCCTCGCTGCCTCTCCTCCCAAGCAACTGCCGCCCGCCACACCTCGCCACCTGCCTGCGCGCCTCCCGCTGCCACCGCCTCCCGCCACCTCCTGCTTCCTGCCAGCCAGCCTCGCCTCTCCGCTTGTCGGCCGACCCGCCCAGCCATGGCCGCGCCTCAAGGCCTGAGCCTCACTGCCCGCACGAGCCGCCACCGCTAGCCTCGCCTCACCCCACCTCGCCCGTTCCTCCTCCACCTCCGCTGCCTCCTCCTCCGCCGGAGCTCAGGCACCTCCCCGAGCGCCTCCTTCCGCCTCCTCCTCCCTCCTCCGCTCACTCGCCAGCTGCCTTGGCCGCCTGCCGAGCCCGCCCGAGCAGCCCGCCTGCCTCCGGCCCCGCCTCGGCCGCCACTGGCCCTGAGCCGCCCCTTGCCGGGTCCTTGCCCGCCTCCGCGCCCGCCTCGCTCTTGCTGCCCTCCCGCCGGCGACCTCCGAGCCCAGCCGTCGCCCTGCTCGCTGCCGGCCGCCCGACCCCGACCCTCTGCTTCGTTCCCTGACGACCACCGCCGCCAGGCGGGCCCCTCCACCGAGCCACTCCTCTGCGGGTTCCCTGTTTGGTTGCGCACGGCCGGAGACCCGATGTCACGCTCGGCCCTGCATCAACAAGTTCGACCTCCAACACCGTCTAACGACGATAACATGATGTTCTGGAGAGATGTTCGCTCGCGACGTCATCGACCCAAGATCTACCCCACGGATCTTCGAGACCTCGTCAAGACCTACGACGTCGGAACCCTAGAAGATCTGTTCTGGTGAGCAAGGTTATACATGAAGGACACCAAGGAGCTAAGTGTGGTCACCTTCATGGAATGCAAGATCTTCTCGACATCAGGGCCTCCGATATGATACCAACAAGATCTATCGCCGGACGCCAAGTACTCCGTCATGGATCCGATTGAAGCAAACCCGAAGACGGTAGATGCGACAAGTTCTTCACCCCGGATGCCGAGACCGACGCGATGGCGCGGACCCAACAAGACCCTCGCAACGGCAAGATCGACCCCGTGGGACCCGGCAAGATCTGCCCGACGATAAAAACGACAGCGACCGGGAGAATCCGATGCGCCCCCGACACCAAACCAAGTCCGGCTTCCCGGATGCGACAAGACCTACCTCCGTGGCCCGAGAACGTTCCCGCCGAGAACGTTCCGTCGAACCCCGAACCCCAGATCCGGACCCTGAGACCGACCCCGAACCCCGGAACCAAGATCGCCGAACCCTAATGTGTGAATCCCTTCCCGAAACCCTATTTTATAACATAATATAACTTGTCGCATAATAATTGTCTTGCATGCATACATTCATGTGGTCTGGGGGCCTTATGCCGATTCACCTCTTAATTAAATATGGGGCCCATATGCGGGCAAATCCAGCCTTATATTGGCCGCATTTAAATTTGTGTAGCGAACCGGTACTATCTTTTGTCTTGATAATGCAACATTTAAAATGCGGGGTAGCTAAACAACTGGAACCTATGAATTAATTGTCGGGACCCCGGTTCCACTTATTATGACCTAGTTGCATCGCACCTGTGCCATGTCATACATCATACATGCATCATGCCGATCTTCTGTCGTTGTATTAAATAGTGCATCCGGTGTTTCTTCTAGTGTTTTGCTTCTTCGCGGATAAGGCCGTTGAGTTGATGTGAGCTTCGCCCCGATCTTCGGTTGAACCTACATCAATATTTTCAGGCGAGCATCTCCCCCTTTCTACCTATCTTACTTTTACAGTCTTTATTCCCTCCTGTTGATCTATTTCTATCTGTGTTGCGATGCTTTAGTTTCCGTCCCTGTGATATACTGTGCAGCCCTATATTGCCTTGGACACATCCTATTACCTGTTGTTTGGTAGCTAGTTGGACTTGCGCGTCGTAGTCGCTTGCTCAAGTGCGTATGTCGTCAAAGGCCACGCTTGTTGATGTATTGCCGCATGTTGATGTTGGAGATGATCATAGTTTTACTTATTGTTCACTTTAATTCCTGTTTAACAACTAAAATTGAAGTAAGCAGAGGCATCGGTGGGTGATAGATAATATTTTGTTTCCGAACGCCCACTTGTGTCCTGTGAGGACCCGAGTACTTGATACTGTTCCTTGATTTATCACGCTATCCACATCCGGGAGGTATATGGGACCCCCCTGAGCCAGAGCTTGATCCAGTCTTATTTCTTAGGGCCACAAACTAGTTTGAGGTTTTATTTACTATCCTGTACTTATGCCATGCTAATTTTGTATTTACGATTGTGCGAGGAGCACACTGTTTAGGAATTGTGACCCGCTTACGCTGTATCGACAAGCCCAGTTTTGGGTTCCCGCCATGACCGCCCCACAAACCTTGGGTCCGTCTCGAGCTAGCTTACTTGCTATGGTAAGACTTCAAGGTGGCCCCTGAAATATTTCTGAATCTGTGATTGCTTTGTCGTGAAAGCCTCGTTGGGTTTTGATTTGGTTTTTCCGAGGTTGATCGAGCGTGTGTTGCTATTGGTGCACCCGGCCGGTAAAACTTTCAAAGCCGTGTCCGCTGTTATGGACGACTTGGAGCAAGATTTTCGACCATAGACAAGCATAACTAAAGTAGTGCTATAAATTTGACTTTATAATGACTAGTAATCAGCTTCACTATAATGGAATGGCTAACTAATACTGCCCACAATTGCTTGTTTGGAGTGTCGCCATTAATGTACGACTAGTAAGTATTGCAACTACAACGGAATGGCTAAATAAAAGTACCAACAACTGCTGGGTTTTGGGTTATCTCATGCTATCTGAATCTGATTAGTAAGTGTTGTAACTATAACGGAATGGTTAACTAAAAGTGCCCACTGCTTACTTTATCCGGATGATTATCTAAACGACTAGTAATTGCTGCAACGATAATCGAATAAGTAAAAGCTGTCAACGTGAGTTCCTCGGTTGACTTCTCGCTTGGTCTCGAGGGGAAACGCCAGATGGGTTTGTTTGATGATAGTATCAGTTGGTTCGAATAGGTCTTTCTTACCCTCTCTAATAGTCGCCATTGTATCGAGTCTCTATAGGTTGTTTAGTGCATGCTGCCGCCGCCGCCACCATACCTTTGTAGGCGAGGACCGCAATTCTAGCCTCGCCGTGTCGGCCTCAAGATCGACGCTCCTCTTTTCCTTTGCCCTTTTGTCGGCACCCTTTTGTTTAAGCAGGTTTCACGTCGTTATAGTGGTTACCCTTCTGGCTTGGCCTGGGCAGGGTTATGGACGCCATTGGTTATTCTTCAGGGCTCTTAGCCCCATTTGCTTCTTGTCCGTAGTCGGACGCTCCAACGTTTTCAAGGTGATTTGGATCTTTGTACCGTATATCTGTATTCTTGACTCATTGAGTCGCTGTTGTATATATATCTGTTCTGTGGGTCCCATCGAGGACTGTTGTGTAATGTTATTACTTCGTTTTCCACCCGCATTTAAAGTGCTCGGGCACCTTTGAATCGTTTCTATGCGGGTTTGGCGGGTTTCGCTAAAACTTGCATAGGTCCGATTCTGAGGGTGTTACAGCATATTGTTGGCAGACTAAGGACGTTGGACTGGCCCATTCTCTATGGTAGACTATGTGATTGCATCGTCACGAAGTTGTTAGTTTTACCATAACATTGTTGTTTGTACACTTGTGTCCTTAGACCATGATAATGCCAGATGTATTCATACCAAAAGATTTACTTTGCTGCTCATCAAAGACTACCTTGACATGGTGGCCATAATGGTGATCTTTGGGTACTTCTGAAACGTATGTTTAGGCACACGATAATTTAAGAGTGAGATTTGCTCCTCCGGCGATGGAGAGATACCATTTTGGGCTCTCTCTGTATTATGATATTCATCATTGTCTAGACAAACACAGTGTGATGTGATTCACAAGGATATACAAATATGGAAACGAGAAATGAGGCAAAACGGTGACGAGGATAACTTGATATAGCGATCAAATAGTTACTTCACATGGATACCTACATATCTCACATATGATTCGTTATGTATCACGAAGCAAAAGTAAAACATGTATGAATACAATATGTTCGCTTGAATCTTTTGTGTATATGCGGGAGCCAATATGGTGGTCCAGATCTCGCTATTGATTATTGATCAGAAAGGATTTTCAGGATCATGTCTCCATATTTCCGAACCTACATGGTCACACACTTAAGTGTCTTCAATCTGTTGAGTGTTTTTTGCTAGATATATGAGAGTATATTTATGTTATGTGGTTGAGAGAATATCCATAAATAGTTTCAGGGAGTTATGGAACCGTTCTGGTTTTATCAAAAGAGTTTCAAAGAGAGAACATAATTTTTCCAGCAACAAAACCTAAATTCGGAAGAAAGTTCCGGATTTAACATAAGTGTTATTGACATTCATCAGAATTATTCCAAAGTTTTTTATATCATATATATTTCAAAAAAGTTTCAGAAAATATATAGGTTCATATACATATGAAGTATCAGTCTTTATTTAAAAGAACCAAAGATAACGAATTTTTTTCATATATGTAATACATAAATTAATGAGTTAATTTGTGCAATATATAGGAGCATAATTTAAGAAACTAAATTATAAAGAATTAAGGAAGGATAAGCCCCACAAGGGGCTAGACGCATGGACCAATTGGGAAACTCACATAGGCATGCACCAAGGCCCCTAAGGCCCCATGGGGTTGTGGCCAAAACGTCATAGGGTTTCCCTATGGAGGCGATGACTGCCTTGGGGAGCCCCTTCTTCAAGCCAAGCCTCCTTCCTCTTACCTATATATATCCCAGGAGATGCAACCCATAACACACGTTATTCTCCCGTGTGGCTGGACTTCTTCTCTCTCGCATTCTCTCATATGCGTATGCTAGAAGGCTGCATAAATACTCTGGTAATTCTTCATCCGGGATGGTGAGTCCCTGCTAGATCGAAGGTGACATGGGAGTGGATACTTGTAGAGGGATCATGGTTTGATCCTCAAACAGAAGCTGCACCAACATATTAACTAATGAAGGAATGTCTGCTTCAACGTTGGTAAGACTTAGAACAAATCTATGTGTTTAATCCATAAATCGATGGTTGTCTTTTGCGTAGGATGTTCTTTTGTTTTCCCTATGCGAATCCCTAGAGTTTCTTAAGCTGATATAAGTTCTGCCGCTCCCACCCCCAACCACACACCATGACAGATTGATTCTAACCCTAACTACCAAGCTAGAATAGAGGAAGGAGGTCCCTCCGCCCTCCATCTTGACAGTGAAGTGTCAAGTGGAGGGAGAGGGGACCGACTATATCTTGTTGCCTTTGAAGTCATGTGTGCGCCACAATGATGCCTTTGAAGTCATGTGTGCACACTATCGAAGGGGACCGACTATATCTGGTTCGCACACTATCGAAGGGGACGACTATATCTTGTTGCCTTTGAAGTCATGTGTGCGCCACAATGATGCCTCAGATTCGATAGTTTCTATCAGCATCATGATGAGGCTTCCTATGTAGTATATTTCATGTTGAAACTACCGGCTCGCATGACATCATCCACGGAGATGGCGGCACATGTTTATATCTGCAGGGTCATGACCATTCGTCGGAATCATGTTCCGGTCGTCTTGGTAGTCTATATAAAGTTCTCCCATTTCTAGGTGAACTTATGTGCTACTAGATGTGAAAACTCCATGGTGAGACACCACACTAGACGTAATATTATCATGCTTAAGTTTCTTAAAAATATTTCATCTAAAGCATACATGTATATGAGATGATGCGGATAAAGAAAAATCACCATCCTTGGTAAGTTATATGGGTTCTACAACAATTGAAAGTGCATGAAACATATTGTTCTTTTAGTAGACCATGGTCAACTATTTTTTCTAATCTAAGTTGCTAAATCATCGTAATCTTTACTACTTATTAAAGGAGAAGTGGACAAGATGGTGGTACGTCTGGCCTCCCGCCCCGCGTATCCGCTCGCTGAGAAATCTAGAATGCAACCGTACCCACAAACGAGGCCTTCGCTCTTGTCCCGCATAAAGAAATCGCTCATCGTTGAAACAACCGGAATAAAACCATATATAGGAAAACCAGGGCACGTTGGCCATCTCCCTAGCATCGCGCACAGAAAAATATCGGCATCCATGCCTACTAAATGCATGTGCGAACCAGCAATCCTTCGCGATAAATACGGGACATTTCTATCAAGCACGGTTATCCTCGAGGGCCTTCCAAGGGTACTTAGCCTAATCCTTGCCATCAGAACATCCTTACTAGGTATTACCTCACATGAAGAGTTAGTTTCAGCATTGCCTGCATATGTCGACTATGGTATTATATTGGTTCATTGGTTTTCATGACACTACAATAGCGAGGAAATACATATCTTCTTGAGTTATATTGTTTCAATTTATATATAGTTTCACTTCACATGTTTATCTATGGTTTACTATACTAGCCTTGTTTTACATGTATGCAACTGCAACATAGGCATGTTTTATTTAGTTACTACACTACTAGGAAAAAGCTCATCAGTGGCGCACCATTTTTCAACTTTTGTTGTCTATATGGGATGTGCCACTGTTATCACGCCACTAAAGTGAACAAATCTATATGTGTTTTATCCATAAATCGATGGTTGTCTTTTGCGTAGGATGTTTTTTTGTTTTCCCTATGCGAATCCCTAGAGTTTCTTAAGCTGATATAAGTTCTGCCGCTCCCACCCCCAACCACACACCATGACAGATTGATTCTAACCCTAACTACCAAGCTAGAATAGAGGAAGGAGGTCCCTCCGCCCTCCATCTTGCCCGTGAAGTGTCAAGTGGAGGGAGAGGGGACCGAAACCCTCACTATCGAAGGGGACGACTATATCTTGTTGCCTTTGAAGTCATGTGTGCGCCACAATGATGCCTCAGATTCGATAGTTTCTATCAGCGTCATGAGGAGGCTTTCTATGTAGTATATTTCATGTTGAAACTACCGGCTCGCATGACATCATCCATGGAGATGGCGGCACATGTTTATATCTGCAGGGTCATGACCATTCGTTGGAATCATGTTCCGGTTGTCTTGGTAGTCTATATAAAGCTCCCCCATTTCTAGGTAAACTTATGTGCTACTAGATGTGAAAACTCCATGGTGAGACACCACACTAGGCATAATATTATCATGCTTAAGTTTCTTAAAAATATTTCATCTGAAGCATACATGTATATGAGATGATGCGGATAAAGAAAAATCACCATCCTTGGTAAGTTATATGGGTTATACAACAATTGAAAGTGCATGAAACATATTGTTCTTTTAGTAGACCATGGTCAACTATTTTTTCTAATCTAAGTTGCTAAATCATCCTAATCTTTATTACTTATTAAAGGAGAAGTGGACAAGATGGTGGTACGTCTAGCCTCCTGCCCCGCGTATCCGCTCGCTGAGAAATCTAGAATGCAACCGTACCTACAAACGAGGCCTTCGCTCTTGTCCCGCATGAAGAAATCGCTCATCGTTGAAACAACCGGAATAAAACCATGTATAGGAAAACCAGGACATGTTGGCCATCTCCCTAGCATCGTGCACAGAAAAATATCGGCATCCATGCCCACTAAATCCATGTGCGAACTAGCAATCCTTCGCGATAAATACATGGCAGTTCTATCGCAAGCACGGTTATCCTCGAGGGCCTTCCAAGAGTACTTAGCCTAATCCTTGCCATCAGAACATCCTTACTAGGTATTACCTCACATGAAGAGTCAGTTTCAGCATTGCCGGCATATGTCGACTATGGTATTATATTGGTTCATTGGTTTTCATGACACTACAATAGCAAGGAAATACATATCTTCTTGAGTTATATTGTTTCAATTTATATATAGTTTCACTTCACATGTTTATCTATGGTTTACTATACTAGCCTTGTTTTACATGTATGCAACTGCAACATAGGCATGTTTTATTTAGTTACTACACTACTAGGAAAAAGCTCATCAGTGGCGCACCATTTTTTAACTTTTGTGGTGTATATGGGATGTGCCACTGTTATCACGCCACTAAAGCGAAGTTCTGTGGCGCATATCGAAATGCGCCACAGAAGTCTCAAAAACTTCTATGGCGCATATTGCCAATATGCGCCACAGAATTGTTTTTCAAAATTAAAAAAAACGGCTAGATCTGGCCGGAGGTAGGGGTCGGTGGGGGTCATCGGGGGAGGAAAAGGAGGCCGATGGTGGCCGAAGGAGGATGAGGAGGTCGCTGGTGGAAGAGAGGAGGAGGCCGCCGGTGGAGGAGGGGCCCGCCGGTGGAGGAGAGGAGGAGGCCATCGAAGGAGGAGGAGGTCACCGAAGGAGGAGCTCACCGGGGTGGAGGAGGTGGGAGGAGGGAGGAGGGAGGTGGGAGGAGGGAGGAGGGAGGTGGGAGGTGGGAGGGGGGAGAAGGGGGGAGGGGGAGGAGCGCACCGGGGTGGAGGAGGAAGGGGGGGGGAGGAGGAGCGCACCTGGGTGGAGGAGAAGGAGCTCACCGGAGTGGAGGAGAAGGGAGGAGGAGGAGAATGTGAGGAAGAAGGGGAGGAGAAGGAGAAAAGAATTGGAGGAGGAGAAGGGTGGAGGAGTGGAAGAGGATAAGAGAGTAAGAAAGGGCGACGGGATTCAAATTTCGAATCCCGCCCAACACTTCTGTGGCGCATATGGGAGCAATGCGCCACATAAGTTGGTCCCCCTTTTTTATTTTTTTACAGAAAGAAATCTTCTTTCTGCCATAACTTTTGCTCTTTTCGAATTTGGGGAAGCTATAAAACTTCAACGGCCTTCGGCATTGAAATCGAGTAGAAAATTTCGAGACGATCATTTTGGTATATTAAACTTTTTTTCCGACATCGTATACAAAAGTTATGGCCGTTTTACCGTCTCATGATCTTTTTTTGCAAAATACATCGAAATTCATTTTTTTTCAATTTTCCCTACAACTATCCCAAAATACAACTACATCTCAAAGGAATTATTTTTTTGATTTTTTATCATTTTTATTTATTTTTTACAAAAGTTAAAAGGCGATCCAGAGGGGGGTGGGATCTGATTTTCCATATTCTGTGGCGCATATTTATATATGCGCCATAGAAGTTTCTCACTTTCTATGGCGCATATGTCCATATGCGTCACGGAAGTGTGGTGTGGCGCATATGGACATATGCGTCACATAAAGTGAGGGAGCCCAACCCCGGTGGCGGGTCCATCAAACTTCCACAGAAGTGTAAAGATTTCTATGGCGCATTGCCTGAAATACGTCACTGGAGTTTATCTGTGACGCATGGTCACACGTATAAGCCACAGAAGATTTGTCTATCTATTACTGGTTTCCTAGTAGTGCTAGTGCTTTTTACTTGATTCTTTCTCTAACATGCATGCCATGGCAAAAGTTATATATAACAAGGTGTCTACCGTGTGTACTACTGAAGAGTAAGGTTCTATTTACTTAAAAATGTCTAAAATGATGTTTCGGCCGGTACTGTTTCTTGGTATGTCTATGGATACATATTTATTTCCAAAATCATCGGACATGTAAACATATGGTAACGAATTTGTTAGCTTAAATCCAAATATTTCCATCAATACCTAACAATGTATATAGCCTTAATGGACGAAACTGGCAACGCGCGCCATCATTATCTACTGACATTTTTATAACGATGCATAAACATCTGGTCATCGTTTATCATGTAAATCATAACTACACGTAGGTTACACGCAGACCGTGCTACTTATCTAAAAAAGGTCAATGCCACTAAATTTTTTATTTCCTCCGATCTAAATTACTTGACTCAAATTTGTCTAGATTCGGATGTATCTAGACTTGTTTTAGTGCTAGATCCATCCAAATCTAAACAAAACCATGTCAACTAATTTGGGTTGGAGGGAGTAGCTCATGTACCAATTATACCTACAGTCCAGGTCAAAAAAAAATTACCCACAATCCATGGAGAGTTTAAATAACTGGATAGACGGCTGGTCACGCAATAAAATCATCGACACCCACATAGGTATAAAGTCGAATGACTCCTCTGCACCTGCCAATTGTTTCCAAATCACATCACAATGAGTATAAGAGCCGAAGACTGAAGATACAAAGTCGAATCTTGATTCTTTTCTATCGCTGCAACTTCGAGCATACAAAAATGACGCAACGGCCTGTGGGGATTATGATGTGTGTTACTCTTAGGCATGGGAAGCAACGGGAGCACGATTCTGAGTGGAACTGGTCCAACTAGCACTTGTTATCAGAGATTGCTAAAGTGCTTCATTTGCTAATGTACATACAGGTCGACTCTAATGTCTCACATTCCTGCTTGATGACTGGATACCACTGCTTGTTTCAGGATCAAGTCTGCATATCGCCGAACATACATAGTCACACGTTTAAGTGTCTTTGATCTGTTGAGTGTTTGTTGCTAGATATATGAGTGTATATTTATGGTATGTGGTTGAGAGAATATCCAGAAATAGTTCCAGAGAGTTATCGGAACTGTTCCGGTACCATCAAAAGAGTTTTAAAGAGAGGACATAATATTTCGGGCAACATAACCTAAACTCAGAAGACAGTTCCGTATTTAACAAAAGTGTTATTGACATTCATCAGAATAATTCCGAAGTTTTATTTATGTCATAGAGATTTCGAAAAGGTTTGGAAAAATATATAGGTTCATATATGTATGATATATCCGTTTTTATTTAAAAGAACCAAGGAGAACGGAAGTTTTTCATATATTTAATGCATAAATTAAGGATTTAATTTGTGCAATATATAGGAACATAATTTAAGGGATTAAATTATGGAGAATTAAGGAAGGAGAAGCCCCACAAGGGGCTGGCCGCATGGGCCAATTGGGCAACCCACCTGGGCATGTACCAAGGCCCCTAAGTCACACCACGACATAATTCTAACTCTAACTACCAAGCTAGAACAGAGAAAGGAGGTACCTCCGCCCTCCATTTTGCCTGTGAAGCGGCAAGTGGAGGGAGAGGGGACGAACACCCTCACTATCTAAGGGGACGGCTATATCTTGTTGCCTTTGAAGTCATGTGTACCCCGCAATGACGCCTTAATTCAATAGTTTCTATCACCGTCATGAGGAGGCTGCCTATGTTGTCTTTTTCGTGTTGGAACTGCCGGCTCGCATGACATCATCCGTGAAGATGGCGGCTCATGTTCATATTTGCAGGGTCATGACCATTCGTCGGAATCATGTTCCGTTTGTCTTGGTAGTCTATACAAATATCCTCCCATTTCTGGGTAAAATTACGTGGTGAAAACTCCATGGTGAGACACCACACTAGACATACTATTCATGCTTAAGTTTCTTAAAAATATTTAATCTGAAGCATACATGCATATGAGATGATGCCTATAAAGACAAATCACCCTCCTTAGTAAGTTATCTGGATTCTACAAAAGTTCAAAGTGCATGAAACATACTGCTCTTTTAGTAGACCACGGTCAACTATATATTTTTAATCTAAGTTGCTAAATCATCGTAATTATAATTAAACAGGGAGTTGATCATCTAGCTGTACGCAATCAGTTGTTAACCTTTTCAAAATTGTCCTCAATACATTATAGCTTGTCATATTCATGATCACGATTACACGATACCTATCTCCTGGACTATCGCGCGTTCCCATCGTCCGGGTAGCCACGAGTCGCATTCGTCCCACCACCGACGCACCTCCTCCTTATTTTTCCCCCTACCACACACTTTCCTTCTCTTTGTGTTCTTCATGCCACACCCCACACACCCTCCATGGAAATAGTTGATGGCATCTTCCCCGTCCGCCGCCACCGTTGCCCGAGACATGCGCCGCCGCTAGCCAGACCACACGTGTCGACAGCCAGGCCACATGCCGCAGCCAACAAAGCCACGCGTCGACAGCCAGGCCCCTTCTCACGGGGGCCACGAGGGGCAGGCCGATGCCACTGCGAGGAATTATTGTGGTGTTGCGCTGAGCTGATGCACAGCCTATTGAGATGCTTATGGTCCCCATCCCCGCCCGCGTGCTCTATCATGTCCATGGAGAGGGGTAGTCGGTGCCACTGCGAGCATGTGGGCCTGCAGCGAGCAGCCCCTGCCTCTCCCTACTACCGAGGGTGGACGACTTTGCTACCTAGGCGCGGCGGCGCTGCTACAGCGGTGACCTACCTTGCTACACACGCACGACGACGCTGCTACAAGGGGTGGTCGGCCCTGCTACAACGGGTTGCCGGCCCTGCTACAGAGGTGCGGCGACGCTGCTACACTGGGTGGTCGGTGCTGCTACAGCCATGCGGCAGCGCTGCTACAATGGCGCAGAGGTCTTGCTACGATAGAAGCGGTGGCGCTGCTACAATGGCGGGCGACGCTGCTACAGAGACGTGGCGGCGCTGCTACAATGGGTGGCCGACTTTGCTACAAGGGCGAGCGGCCTCTCTGGCGACGACGTCGTCTCCAACGACGTGTCGGCCTGGGAATCAGTACTATGGGAAGTGTTCCATCGTCACGCATAAACACCATCTGGTCATTGTTGATCATGTATCATAACTACACCTAAGGTTACACGCAGACCGTGCTACATATATATCTAAAAAAGGCCAGTGCCACTAAAATTGCTTGCTCGTCTACCAATTGTACCCATAGTCCAGGTAATTTTTTTTTGTATCCGCAGTCTACAGATAATTAAAATAACTGGATAGGCAGCTGGTCACGCAATAAAATCATGGACAACCACGTAGGTATAAAGTCGAATGACTCCTCTGGACCTGCCAATTATACTCCCAAATTACATCACAACGAGTATAAAAGCCAAAGACTAAAGATACAAAAGCCAAATCAATCCTCGCTGCAACTTCGAGCATACAGAAGCAACGGGAACACAATGTGTGTTAGGCATGGGAAGCAACGGGAACACAATTCTGAGTGGATACCATCCTACTAGCACTTGTTATTCGACTTGGCTAGAGCGCTTCATCTGCTACCGTACATGCAGGCCGACTGTAATGTATCATGTTCCTGCTCGATGATTGGATATCACTGCTCGTTTCCACACAAGTGATCGAGCAATGCAGGAGATGTACATACACCAGATAGATCAATACGCATCCACCCATGGACCGCCAAGATTGAAAAATGTGACTGCATTAGTGGTGATGCTCTATCTCGAAGTAGTGCTGGACCTCGAGCGTCTCTTCCTCTTGAGGAGGATCAAGCCTTAAATGCAGTACTTGCGTGTCGGTTGGTGCACAAGAGACACCAGAACCAGATCACTCTCTTGTAAGATTAGGCTTCTTTCTGGGGGTACCTTCCTGTAAATGCTTGAAAATTATGTGCAACATGGCAAACCATTTGTCATCACCAGAACTGTCATTTCACAATCAGGTGCCACTAGTGGAAACGAGGTCTTTTGTTGATCCCGAAAAGGGGCTTTAACACCGGTTCTTCTACGAACCAGTTTAAAGGGGGGGCCGTACCAGCGTGGCACGAACCGGTGTTAAAGGTCCCAACACCAGTGGCCCGCGCACCCCCCCCCTTTAACACCGGTTCGTGGCATGAACCGGTGTTAAAGGGGGGCTATATAAGACACCACCCCAGCCCACACACACCCCACTCTTCCATTCTTTCACATTTTGGAGCCTAGCAAGAGGGTGTGAAGAGTGCTAGTTTGTGTTTTTTTCATATGCACTAGCGGTGTTCGGTGAAATGCCCGAGAGCTCAAAATAAGCTTTCTTGTTGCTCTTTCCGTCTCGGTCGAGGTCGGCAACTATAGTTTCATGTGTCATTGATGTACTATATATATAAATGGTCATCTCCCTATTATTTTTTGATATATACTACATATTAATGCAGATGAATCGGCAATGGATGTACGGTGACCGCCGCACTTCCGAGTACATTACAGGCCTCCAAAATTTCATCGTTGTGGCTAATGCAAACCGTGGTCACAATGGTTTTATGTGCTGTCCGTGTGTTCACCGTAACAAGAAAGACTACTCAAATACCAGAACCATTCACGCCCACCTGCTTCGATCCGGTTTCATGCCCAGCTATAATTGTTGGACCAAGCACGGAGAAAAAGGGGTTGTGATGGAAGACAACGAAGAAGAAGAGGATGATGAAAACTATCATAATATGTATCCTGAATATGATGATAATGCAACGGAGGTAGATAATGAAGATCAAGAGGGAGCAGATGGGCCCACTGATGACGATCTTGGTCGGGCCATTACTGATGCAAAGGAAGAATGTGAAACTGAAAAGGAGAAGGAGAAGCTGGAGCAGATGTTAAAGGATCACAAAACATTGTTGTATCCAACTTGCGAAGATGGCCACAAAAATCTAGGTGCCACACTGGATTTGCTGCAATGGAAGGCAGAGAATGGTGTGACTGACAGCGCATTTTCAAAGTTGTTGGTAAAAATGAAGAATCTTCTTCCAAGAAATAATGAGTTGCCCGACAGTACATACCAAGAAAAGAAGGTTGTCTGCCCTCTAGGATTAGACGTGCAGAAGATACATGCCTGCATTAATGACTGCATCCTCTACCGCGGTGAGAAGTACGAGAATTTGGATGCATGCCCGGTATGCACTGCCGCAGTATAAGATCGCACGAGACGATCTGGCGATGTTGAGGGCGAGGCCCCTAGGAAGAAGGTTCGCCAAGGTTATGTGGTATGCTCCTATAATACCATGGTTAAAACGTCTCTTCGAAATAAAGAGCATGCCAAGTTATTGCGATGGCACATGGAAGACCGTAAGAAAGACGCGATGTTGAGACACCCCTGATGGGTCACAAAGGAGAAAAGTCGGCGAGTACCCGGACTTCGCACGTGACGCAAGGAACTTAAGATTTGGTCTAAGTACGGCATGAATCCTTTTGGTGAGCAGAGCTGCAGTCACACTGCACCTGTGACCCTATGTATCTATAACCTTCCTCCTTGGTTGTGTATGAAGAGGAAGTTCATTATGATGCCGCCCATCCAAGGCCCGAGGCAACCCGGCAACGACATTGATGTGTACCTAAGGCCATTAGTTGAAGAACTTTTACAGTGGGCCAAACCAGGTACGTATGTGGGATGAGCACAAAGGAAGCCATTTGACCTACGAGCATTGCTTTTCAGAACCATCAATGATTGTCCCGCTCTTAGTAACATTTCAGAAAGCATAAACAAGGGATACAATGCATGCACACACTGTTTAGATGATACTAAAAGTGTATATTTGGATAAATGTAAGAAGGTTGTGTACCTAGGGTATCGCCGATTTCTTCCCAACTGCATCCGAAGAAAGAAAGGCAAGCATTTCAAACGTCTGCGTAACCGGAGGAAGCCTGTCCTCCATCGGTGAGGAGGTATTTGGTATGGTCAAGGACCTAGAAGTAATCTTTGGAAAAGGTCCTGGCAGTCTATCTGTTCCGAATGACGATGCCGGACAAGCGCCCATGTGGAAGAAGCAATCTATATTT
This sequence comes from Avena longiglumis, assembly GCA_030063025.1. Taxonomy (NCBI): domain Eukaryota; kingdom Viridiplantae; phylum Streptophyta; class Magnoliopsida; order Poales; family Poaceae; genus Avena; species Avena longiglumis. Next base: position 67,728,586 of record CP125978.1, on the reverse strand, counting down.
TGGGACCTACCCTATTGGAAAGTCTTAGAGGTCCGCTCTTCAATCGACGTGATGCACGTGATTTAAGAATGTTTGCGTGAACCTGCTAGGCTTTTAGGAGCGTATGGGAAGACAAAAGATACACCGAAGCACGACAGACCAGCAACGCCCCAAGGCCTCAAGAGCCTATGCATCCCGAGAACGAGAAGGGTAAACGATGCCACTTAACTCCCGCCAGCCACGCTCTTACCAAAGCGAGAAGGAAATCTTTTTGAATGTCCGAGCAGATCAAGGTCCCGTCTGCTTCTCCGAATATAAAGGGAATAATAAATATGGCGTAGAAAAATTCCAAAACCTGAAGTCTCATGATCGCCACGTGATTATGACACAATTGCTTCCGATTGCATTGAGGGCTTCTACCGAAAATGTTCGAGTACCCATTGTGAAGCTATGTGCATTCCTCAATGCAATATCTCGAAGGTAATCGATCCAAAGCCTACCAGGTTACAAATGATGTGGCCCAATGTCTTGTCACTTTGAGTTGGTGTTCCCACCATCCTTCTTCAATATTATGACGCATCTCCTGGTTCACCTAGTAGAAGAGATTGCCATTCTCGGTCCTGTATTTCTACACAATATGTTCCCTTTGAGAGGTACATGGGTGTCTTAAAGAAATATGTTCATAACCGTGCTAGGCCGAAGGAAGCATCTCCAAGGGCTATGTAATGAGGAGGTCATTGAGTTCTGTGTTGATTTTATTCTGGCCTTAAGGCGATTGGTGTTCCGTAATCACGACATGAGGGGAGATCGTGGAAAAGGCACCCTAGGATGTAAAGCAATGATATGTAGGGACGGGCATTCTCTCAATCAAGCACACTACACGGTTTTACAAAGATCTATCTTGGTTGCCCAGATATCAATGAACACAAGAATTTAATACGCCTCAAACACCGGGCAGTCGATGAATGGATTATAAGTGAACACATGGCGAAGTTTTGGCGGATGGTGCAAAGACTTCTCACGAATAACACCACTGCTGGGGATCACCGTACTTGTTGTGACACCGCCTTCGATCGTATGTACTTTCCAAGGGTACGAGATAAATGGGAATACATTTTACACGATAGGCCAAGATAAAAAGAGCACCAACCAAAATAGTGGTGTCCGCTCGATGCAGAAGACAATGGGCAAAAGACCACGTATTATGGGTTCATAGAGGAGATATGGGAACTTGACTATGGACCTAATTTTAAGTTCCCCTTGTTTCATGCAAATGGGTCAAGCTAACAGGAGGAGGGTTGAGGTAGACAAGAAGTACGGAATGACAACGGTGGATCTCAACAATCTTATGAAGAACTTAGACGAACCATTCGTCCTAGCCAATGATGTGTCACGGGTTTTCTATGAGAAGGACATGACCTCCAGACCGAAAAAAAGAAAAAAATGCAAACGAATACATCATATGATGAGCCAAAGCGTCACATAGTTCTTTCAGGGAAAAGAAACATCGTGGGAATCGAGGACAAGACAGACATGTCAGAAGATTATAATAAGTTTGATGAAATTCCGCCTTCACAAAGGAAAACTAACCCAAGCATTCCGTTAAGTAAAGAAGATGCTCCATGGTTACGCCTCAAGAGATCATAAGGAAGGGCATATTCCAAGAAGTTCATGCTCATATTATGTAACTCTAGTTCATGTTTTAATATTAATACATGTCTTGAGTGTTAGTCATGTTTTGTGGATGGACCGACTATGAGAAGAAGTTGTCCCGATTCGTACTTACCATTAAGATCTGATCTCCAAACGCTGCGGTCACATATTAGAGTGCCTCTATGACCAGTTTCTTGGAGATGCCGCCGAGGACTAGGCTCACGACATCTCCCCGAACTGGCCGTAGTGGTGTCCTGCTCTCGAAACCATCTTGCAGCTTTGTAACTTCTCTAACTAGATCAATACACCAGGAGCTAACTAATTTCACATATTAGGAGTGCCTCTATGACCAGTTTCTCGGAGATGCCGGAGGATCGGGCTCACGCAGCATCTCCTCGAACTGGCCGTAGTGGTGTCCCCGCCTCAAACCGGCTGTAGGGACGGACTCACAAGGATGCCTATTTATAGTACAAGCTCGACATAGTGTTGACACTTACAAAATAATGTCGACACTCACCCCTATTATTAGTGCCGACTCGTGTTTTGTGCGTATGGTGTCTACAACCGACTAAAGGTTCATCTTTAGTCCCGGGTGACACCATCCGGACAAGGTACACGCCGCACGACATAATGTCGACATGCACTCACCCCTATTATTAGTGCTGACTCGTGTTTTGTCCCGGTTGGTGTCTCCAACCGGGACTAAAGGTTCATCTTTAGTCCCGGTTGGTGTCTCCAACCGGGACTAAAGGTTCATCCCGCCATTTTTTTCCCGCCATTTTTCTTCCCGCCAGTTCTTCCCTCCAGTTCTTCCCGCTAGTTCACTATATATATATATATATATGTAGGGGGTTGGCCTCCATTGTCATTGCACATCTCTAGACTCATATCTGCAACCTCATCACTCTTTCCCATGGCTTCCACCGTAGCACTAACCCCCAGGGAGGCGGAGGCGCTGCGCCGAACTACCCTCGCCCGGCCACCGTGTCCCGCTATCGGATGCCGAAGGCCGGAGGCGCAGTTCCTCCTGTCCTCTAGGTGTGGCGCGCCGGATGGCCATCATGAAACACTACTACTTCGAGCTCACGTCGGAGCAGCGGAAGAATCCCAGATGGCATCTCGACTATTTCCCTACTTGGGAAGCCTTCTTCGTGGATCGGCATGAGAGGGCGCTCGCCAGGCACGAGGAGGACGGCCCACCTCCTCCTAACTTCAACGAGGCCAGCCGTCGGCTATGGTGGCGCTGTCGGACTCTCCGAGCGCCATGGCCTATGACACCGCCACCGACTCTAACCCCGTCTGCGCTACCCTCAAGTCCAGCCCACGCGCACCCTCAAATCCAGCCCACGCCAGCATTCTCCAGAGGTTCAATTACGGACCCGGCGACGGCGATGATGGCGGCGAGTACGACTACAAAGGGCGAGTATTACAGTGTAGGCAGAGCATGACCGAATCACTCCAACATTCTCGAAACAAGTTCGGCCGATTGTTACTTAATCCGCCATGTATCTTAATTTTCAGTTCTTTTATGTATCTTAATTTTCGATTCCAGTTCGCCGATTGTTACTTAATCTGCCATGTATCTTAATTTTCAGTTCTTTTATGTATCTTAATTTTCGCCCAGTGCTTTATGTAACTGTCTCAAAATGACCTATCTCATTCGAGGTTTCTTGGCTTTGTCAAATGACCAATGTTATGGCTAGAATCAAGGCATAGTTTGCAAGAGGAGTTTTCCTTTTATCGCACCAAAAGGCATTTTCCATTTTCCGAGCATAAAACGACGGTTTTATGAAGCAACCACCAAATGGCTAATTCAAAAACCACCAACACATTTTTAGGTTCACAATATGCTATTTTATCAAAAACAATGCAAGTTGAGTGAGGCTTGGTGAGATTCAAGTGTATATAAAAGATGCGACATTTAAATATCCAATCAATTCAAAAATGTTAATACAAAGATGCATTAAAATATGATTTGATCTAATAAAATAATTTTTAGATGCTTAATATTTCTTATGTTCAAAGTTTTAGGATTTAACAATTTATTTTTGTTTGAATTGAATAATCAAAATTTATATGTAAGTGTTTTAATTATTTTAAAAATTCATGTAAAGTAAATATAAAATGATTTACATGAATGGATAGATATTATTTTTCTGAAAATTATGATATATTATTCATATTTTTCTGAGTTGAAATGAAAAAGATATGAATTTTCTAAATTCATATCATATTTTTTGAATTAAAAAAGCCCCTTTAATGCATGAAATAAATGCTGACCTTTAACACCGGTTCCGACAGAACCGTGTTAAGGGGCATTTATTCGCTTCACATTCTCTTTAACACCGGTTTGTGGCTGGAACCGGTGTTAAAGGTAAACACGCCAAGAATAATCCCTTTAACACCGGTTCCTGCCACGAACCGGTGTTAAAGGGGGGGTATTAAATTCACCTTCCCCTTCCTTTCTTCCCCCCAGAGCATCTAGATTGCCACCGCCACCGACGCACAAGCGCCATCGGAGAGAGAAGCCACCGCCGGCCGCCACCGCCACCTCTGTCCGCCGCCGTTGGAACCGCCTCATCGCGAAGATCATCTCCATCGAAGGAATCGACCCCGCGTGCTTCGAATCCTCGCCATCGACCTCTTCTCTTCCGACGCTGTCCGCCACTCTCCGACGAATCCGACGCTTCGACCGCACTCGCCGACCTCCGTTGCATCTGTGGTGAGCCTGCGGTCCTCATGTAACTCCTCTCTCGCCTCCTCTCGCTCTCCGCCGGGCGCCACGAGCATCTCGCAAGCCCGCCGCCGCCGCTGTGTCGTGCTCGATGACCATTCTGTGGAGGCGCCGCCACTATCTCGCCCCCACGCCTCTCTATATCGCCTCCACAGATCAGCGAGCACGGATCATTGGATCCTTGCTCGATCGAGGGTGAGCTCCATTCGATGTCATGCCGACATCGCATGAGGCAATAACTCATTTTCTTTTATTAATTATTTTGTAAATAATTTCAGTAAATATTAAATATGACAGTGGGCCATGCATGTCGGTTTTAATCAATTTCAGTAAATATTTCTGAAAATAATAAAAGTCTGACATGTGGGCCCAAGTTTGGAAATTAATTTAAATATTCCAAAAATGTTTAAAATGAATTAAAATTTGGGAAATTCATAACTAATTCATTTTAAATCAGAAAAATACAAATAATATACCAAAATGTTCAGAAAAATGAAATCTATCTAACTAAGCTATAATTATACATTGTTAATCAACTTTGATATCAAGTTTAATTAGAAGAAGCAATTGAACCCCATAGGTGATTCTGATGATTCCCCTGTTTTAGGGTTTGGATCCTCGGACCCCCCTCTAAAGTGATCAAGCATGTTTTAGGATTCAATTCAACACCGTTTAACTTGTCATATCATCCATATTGTATGAGCATTGCACATGCCATGTGTTGAGAGTTGTTTTCTCTTTTCCGGTGATTGGTTCTCGCGAATAGGAACCGAACCCGAAGCTGAAGTCAACGCCACCGAAGAGCAGAACCAGTCCAACAACGGACAAGGCAAGAGAAGCCCCACTCATACATATGAATCCTATGATTATAAAGTATTTTATTCTCGTCATATGCATTCGGTTCAAATAGTCTTTTATTAGTAGACCGAGTAATCATATCTGATGCATGTTATCCTTTGTGAACCGTGTTACCTGATCCACCGCTCCTAGCATAACTAGGGTTTTAATTTCATTTGTATATTTATTTGTGTATTTTGGTATGAATAATATGTATATTTGTGTATGAATCCAAGTCCACTTGAATGTTTACACTCTTACTCTAGATAATATTATTGTTTTAGAAACTATGGATCCACTTAGTAGAAACCTTGAAGAAGAAGAAATAATGGAGAACATTATTGATGAGGACACCTCACAATATCTGAACTTGAGGGACATGATGACGACAGCTCAAGTACTAGTCATGGAGAAGATGAAGACTCCGTGAACGCAATTTAATGGTTACAAAGTCCGCGAGGTATATGCATTGATTAAGCCTCTGCGACTTCCACCAACAATCTTCTTCTACATGTATTAATTAACGCTTCTTTCTTTTTAGCCCTCTCGATCGACCAAGCGCAACCATCTTCTTCTACGAAAAAAGCAAGCGAGGCGCGAGCTGGGTTGAAAGATCGTGCAAAGTTCACGATCAAAGCAACCGTGTTGATGGCAGCCGATGGAGCCCAAGAAGGCGCAGACAAATTTGTACGTCAGTCGAGTTCTTGTTAGGGACCAAATCCCAATCGCAATTGAAAATTGGAATAAGCCAAAGAAGGGCGATTTACCTTTGTCGATGACAGATCCAAAGAAACGCTTTGGAATTGTTGTTGGTAAATTTCACCCTTCCGCCATAGGAGGATGAAAACAACCGTTATAAAGGAAAAGGTCAAAGAGTGGACTCTAAAGAAGATGGTGGCGCTTTCAGAATCGAAGACAAAATTGAACAAATTTGTCAACCGTGAGACTCAAATTTCAAGACGATATTATGCGAAGATAAGACCTCACCGCCCGAATTTGAGACATATAAAAAGTGCTATAGCTAAAAGAGGTCGAAACCAATACGCTTAATGCCCTCAAGAAGGAATATCACCAGAGGACGGGTCGTGGCTACATATCTCGTGAGGCCTAAGTGGGAGGAAGCCGAGAAGGCCCGAGAGAGGGATCACACCTGACAGATGGGTGGGACCTACGTGCAAAGACTTGGTTCTACGGAATCGGGCAAGGTTGGACCCGAAAGGATTGTGTATCTTCCCAACCATCCTTGCCAAACCCGTCACCGAACTCATCACGGCATACGAGGAAACATCCGCCAGACCTTCCATCCCGACAGAGAATGACCAGCTCACACGCCGCCATCGGTAAAAAGAACACCGGACATGCACGAGGCACGGGTATGACATGGAAGGATGGGTTTGCCGACCGGAGCGACTTACGGATGGCGCAGAAAAGAAAGAGCATACAGAGCGGATGACAGATAGAACATGCACTTGCGGCGCGCAGCGCAAGTGAATGCACAACAGAGCCATCAAGCTACCGGCCCATCTCAGCGGCACGAAGAGCCTGCATTGGAAGCTGCCTGCCCGCATCACTGAAAAGCGGTGTGGCTTCCACGGAGAACGCAGCTCACGCTTGAAATGGCGGGTCCTCGATACCCCGTGGATGAGATCACGGAGAGCGAACACGCCGAGATGCATGTGAGATTAATGGGCTTATCCATTAAGGTGGTGGTCGGCTATGCCTTACCTCCTGTAGCTGGTGGAACTTACCACTGCCGACCGATTCCATATGGCTATGCTATTGTCGGGTGGATGAGGTTGTGAAGGAATATGAGGAAGCACAGCTTGACCATGCTACGGTGAAGGGGAAACTCAACTCAAATTTGCGGTAAAACAACCATTCTTTGGAAGAAGGAACACATTGTGCTTCCAAATTGAGGTCACTGCACCCCGCTGCCTCCGCAGCTAGCCCCGAGCCGCTCAGCTATCTCTGCGTGGCGCAGCCATCTCCGCCACAGCCATCTCCGCCCGTCACCATCTCTCAAGCAGCCATCTCCGCCTGTCACCATCTCTCTCAAGGCAGCCATCTCCGTCACACCATCTCCGGTGCTTCATCCATCTCCTCGATTAGCGGAAGAGCACGCCACGAGGAGTATCAAGAGCACCGCCACAAAGAAATCCGCAGGAAACCGACGCCAAAGAGTTCAAAAACTACGCCCCGCAGCCTTCCGCCAAGCCATTGCGGTTTTACCGTGGAATCGCAGCGACGAGGAGACCAATAGGATCTCGGAAGAACAGGTCAAGAAATTCTTTGCACCTATACGGGCCGAGCCAAAGGAGAAAATAGATCCGGCGGTGGTGGAGAAGTTTTACAATAATCTTTTGAAACCTGAAACCCCACTTGTGCCGGACTACGAGCGCCGGATTTTGAAGGCGGATGCAAGGCGTCGTAGGGAGACTGAAAGTAGCGATGTGAGGCACCCAGAAAACAGTTCCCATGCTCGGAGAGCAGGAAAACCAATCATGCGCCCTGCTCCAAATGTTCGACACACGAGACGCTCCTCCCGTAAATGATTACGAGGCAGAGCTACAAAGAAAGGCCAATGAGATGGGGATGACTTACATTGCATACTTGAACGTCATGGGAGACAACTTGCCCAAATGCGATGCCAACCCCATACAGCCAGGGAAGTATGGGAAGAATCTCCAAGAAAGAGGAGCTCAAGACTCTACCAACAAAGATGCGAAAATTGCACAAGTGGTACCTTCATTTCTGCAAGACTAGAAAGGTAGAATGGATCACGACGCATATAAGAGATCAGATTTTCTTGTGCGGAGACGACGCAATCGACTTCAACATTCAAGACTTGCATTTTCTATTCAATCAGAAGGAACTCGACAAATCTGCCATCAGCCTTTATTGTGTGTAAGTACTATTTCTGTAATTTTTATCTCATCTCATTCACTTCATTAATTGCATGTATATATATATATATGCTCACCATATATGTATATACTATTATGCAGGAAAAAGGTTATGGAATGCATGAAAGGAGGCCCTTTTGACATTGGGTTCGTTGACCCAAATAGAGTTCATGAAGAAGTGGTAAGAGACAAACCCGGGCAAGAAGATTACTTGCTAAAGTCTTTACTGAGACAACAAACCAAAAGGGAAATACTATTGCCTTACAACTTCTCGTGAGTACTGTTACCCTCTCTCTTGTACACATTCTGTTTCGACTTACTCGATGTTAAGTGTAATTGATGATGAGTTATGCGTGCATAGGTTCCACTTTATTCTGCTAGTCATTCAACCCGACTCAGGAAAAGGCCTTGTCATGGACTCGTTTAAAAGAAAAAAAGGTATGGGCACTTTAGAGAGATGCTCAGGTAATTTCAATCATATTATCGCACTAGATCGGCAACTTTCGTGACAATAAGTAATTAATTACTCCTTTATCCATTTTCTTTGTCGGACAGGGTTTGAAAGGTTCACGGCAGGGCCGTGGGTGAATGGTCAGAAGAACTAAAATTTGTAGACCAAAATGTAAGTAATACTAGCTAGCTTCCAATTCCATTATATCATGCTTTATTGATTATTATTTTGATTGAACTCTCTATTCTCGTAAAGTGCGCGCATCAGGGACACGGCAATAACTTATGTGGGTACTATGTTTGCGAATTCATTCGCAACACGATATGTGCGACAGGCCAAGCCGCACTAGAACAACTTAGAGTAAGTAAACAAAGTCCACAACATTATTTTATTACCATCAATTGTGTTGAGTTTTATTCTTATATATATATATATATATATATTGACGGCCCATTCTTCATATATATTCAGATCGAACGGATGCGGGACCAACTCCTACCATTTGAACGCATACGAGCCATTCAAGAGGAATTGGCGGGGTTCATACTTGATGAGGTCGCCACGCTCGGAGAACTCTTTAGATATCCACCAAAATGAACGATGTATGTGCCGATGACGATGTATGTGCCGATGACGATGTTTGTGTATAATAATAGTTGCTTAATTATTCATGTACTCGTATGTACCGACGATTTATGTGTATACCGCCCCGATCGATTCCTCGCCCCCCTCCCGAAATACGCCTTAACGGGCAGAGGCGTTCCGCCGCGAGATTTAGGCCGTTTTCTGCTCGCCCGACAGAAGAACCTTTAACACCGGTTGCGATACGAACCGGTGTTAAAGCGGGCTGCGGGCCATCGCGGCGCCACCCTTTAAGACCGGTTCGTATAAGAACCGGTGTTAAAGGCCCCCCCCCTCTAACACCAAACCCTCAACAGCGGTTGGGGAACCGCTGTTAGAGGGCCCTCCCAACCGGAGTTAAAGGGGGGCTCTGCACTAGTGTGCAGCAAGCTTCTGCGCTTATATGTTGTCATTTGCGCAAATAAATCCTGGTCGCTAAGAGCATCTCTGGCAACGCTCCCTAAGCGGTGCCTTAAAGGATTATTGTACTCGTTGGCGCGCTCAATCGTGAACCCTATGAACGTGTTTGGTCTAGCGCGGCACAATAGCTTGTCCGTCGCGCCCGACCCGTCTCCGCGCCATCAGGATCCTTCTGAACGCACATGACACAACGCTTCTAGTCGGTGGCAACTTGAGAGGGCAAGGGGCCGACGGCTAGGGTTTCTTGTGTGGAGCAAGGGGGCGTCCCCTCCCCTCTATGTATGAGAGGGAGAGGCGGTTTGGGGATATGGTAGTCCTCCCCCAACTCCTCCTTATGGCCGTCCGCAAGGGAAGGGAGGAATCCTTTCCTAGGTGGGATTCCTTTCCTCCCTCCACTAGGCAACCATGTTGAGATTTGACTTTTTCAAATTGGCATTTGACTTTCAAACTAGAGTTTGACTTTCAAACCTATGACATGATGTAACCATTCCACTTTGTTATGACACATCCATGTACCCTTCCCACTCCGGATCGGTGGACCTTCTAGACCCTTCTAGAACATTCTGGTGAAAACAGCAAAATCATTTCTGAACTCCGGAATTTGACTTTCCTTATATGTATCTTATTCTCCGGATCTCCTTGTGATGTCCTGGATCCAATTCGAGGCTCCGAACAACATCCGGTATCTTACTCACATTCCATACCTACTAAACAACATCGAATCCTTAAGTGTGTCTTCCTACGTTTTGTGAGTTATGCAGACATGACCGAGACTCTTTTCCGATCAATAACCAATAGAGGAATCTATAAATTCATATGGCTCCCTCATATTTATACGATTACTTCATGATCGAATGAATCATTTACATACGATAACAATTTTCCTTTGTCTTGTGATTATTTACTTATCCGAGATTTGATCGTCGGCATCTATGCATATACCTAGTTCAACCTCGTTACTGATAAGTATTCTTTACTCGTTCCTGTGATATGTGATCCCTTGTGAGCTAGTCACATACTTGCAAGCCAATTGGATGACATTCTACTAAGAGGGCCCAGAGTACATCTATCCGTCATATGGATGGACAAATCCCACTCTTGATCTATGTGCCTCAACACATACTTTCCGAACACTCAATGCCACCTTTATAACCACCCAGTCACGAAATGGTGTTTGATGTCATCAAAGCATCCATCCGGTGATGGTGATTAACATGATCTCATGGTCGAAGGGTTTAGGTTACTATGTATTTAAAAGCTTATAGCAAGTGAACTATTTTAATGACTTGATCTTATGATATACTTAACTATAGTAGTATGTCCATCACATCACTTTTCTAATGATATGACCTTGTTATTAATAACATTCAATGTTCATGATCAGGAAACCATGATCATCTATTAATCAACAAGCTAGTTTAACAAGAGGCTTTACTAGAGATCTTACATGTTTACAAATCACACAAGTATTAATATTTCCTGTTAATACAATTATAGCATGGGATGTAAGCAATTATCATAAACATAAAGATATGATAATAACTACTTTTATTATTGCCTCTTGGGCATATCTCCAACAAGAGAAGGCCCATCAACCACCTGGGTCTGCTCGACAAAGCCAACAAGTAGCTCGGAGATGTTGTGCTTCGCTGCTTCCCACCCGCACTAGGCCATCTCCCCCCTCTGCCATGGCCAGCCAGAGAGGGAATCAGTTCGGGCTTCTTCAGCTCAACACCCGCATCCGACATAGCATTATTTGTAAGGAAGGTGTACTCCGACTCCACCTCCCACCCACCATGGATGAAGAGAAGATCAACAAGGAGCATAAGAAAGTCGGGGATCTGGCTACTCAGATCTCTAGCTCTCCCTTCAGCAACGGGCATCCAGCCCAACACCGACACGAGGCCAAAGAACCTAGATCTACATCAGACAACAGCTGCTCCCTCTCCATCCTCTCTAGCCGAGCGAGAAGAAGGGAGGGCGCTAGCAACCTCGCCAGAGAAGAAGGAAAAGAGGGAGAGGGAGGAGAGACTTCAAGAAGGATCTCCTCTATGTTGCTAGATATATGAGGGTATATTTATGGTATGTGGTTGAGAGAATATCCAAATAGTTTCGTAGAGTTATTGAACTGTTCTGGTATCATCAAAGGAGTTTCAAAGAGAGAACATAATTTTTCCGCAACATAACCTAAATTGTAAGAGTTCGGATTAACAAAATTGTATTCACATTCATCGAATAGTTCCAAAGTTTTATTTATGTCGAGATTTCAAAATGTTTCAAAAAAATATTAGTTCATATATGTATGATATATCCATTTTTATTTAAAAGAATCAAAGAGAATGGAAAATTTTCATATATTTAATGCATAAATTAATGAGTTAATTTGTGCAATATATAGGAGCATAATTTAAGAGATTAAATTATGGAGAATTAAGGAAGGAGAATCTAGACAAGGGGCTGGCTGCATGGGTGGGCAACCCACCTTGGCATGTACCAAGGCCCCTAAGGCCCCATGGGGTTGTGGACAAAACACCCTAGGGTTTCCCTAGGGGGCGGCGATTTCCCTGGGAGCCCCTTATCCAAGTCAAACCTCCTTCCTATTCCCTATATATATATCCCAAGAGAGGAAGCCCATAACACATGTTATTCTCCCGTGTGGCTAGACCTCTCCTCTCTCGCCTTCTCTTTCATATGCATATGACGGAAGGCTGCACAAACACTCTGGTAGTTCATCTGGGATGGCGAGGCCCTGCTAGATCGAAGGTGACATAGGCGTGGATACTTGTAGAGGGATCATGGTTTGATCCTCAAATGGAAACTGCACCAACATGTTAACCAATGATAGACTTAGGACAAATGGAAACTGCAACATTAGACTTAGGACAAATATATATGTGTTTTATCCATAAATCGATGGTTGTCTTTTGTGTAGGCCTTTTTTTGTTTTCCCTATGCGCATCCCTAGAGTTGCTTCAACTACTAAAAGTTCTGCCGCTCCCATCCCCCCCAACCGCACACCACGAGAGATTGATTCTAACCCTAACTACCAAGCTGGAACAAAAGAAGGAGGTCCCTCCACCCTACATCTTTCCCGTGAAGTGGCAAGCGGAGGGAGAGGGGACCAACACCGGATATATCTTGTTGCCTTCAAAGTCATGTGTGCCCCGCAATGATGCCTCAGATTCGATAGTTTCTATCTGCGTCATGGGGGGCTGCCTATGTTGTCTTTTTCGTGTTGAAACTGCCGGCTTGCATGACATCATCCGCGGAGATGGCGGCTCATGTTCATATCTGCAAGGTCATGACCATTCGTCTGAATCATGTTACACTTGTCTTGGTAGTATTTATAAATATCCTCCCATTTTTTGGTGAAATTATGTGCTACTAGATGTGAAAACTCCATGGTGAGACACCACACTAGACATAATATTACCATGCTTAGCTTCCGTTCGGTTCAAAGGAAGAAAAAATATAGGAATAAATAACTGCACGGGAATAGAATCGAGGGTGAAGAGCAAACCTATGGCCTGTTCCAGAAAATGGAACCCTTGGGGTACAGTGGAGGGATGGGCCTTCTCAGTGTAGATTATAATATTTTATTGTCTTGAGAAGTGTTGAGCTCTTACAACTCTTGTACGGTGTATTGTTTATTAGGCTAGACTACCTAGAGCCAGCGCTTAGCCTCGGGCCTCCACGAGAACCTGAGGTTTGAGTGGATTTTCGTTTTCCCGTAAAAAGTACAGGTTTTCTGTGACTTTCCGGCAGAATGGATCACCGAGATTCCTCCGAAACGAACGTACCGCGGGTAGAAATTCCTATGGAAACGGATCCTCCAAAAGTTCCTGTAAAATTCCTGCATATCGAACAGACCCTTAAGTTTCTTAAAAATATTTAATCTGAAGCACACATGTTGTTGAATTATTAGACATAATTTCCACGATTAATTATAGAATATAAATCATGACAGCAACAGCTACAATCACGTGAACCTTTAACATACTACATGTATTGATCAACATGAACAGTAGCATATTATACGCACTAACAGCCATAGTAAAACAACAAATCTGTTGACGGTGTACGTACTGATCGGTTGTCGATGTAGTCGTCGTTGGTGCAGTAGACTAACGAAGAAGTCGGCGTTGAAGACGACGCGCACGAGGTCCGGCTTGATGACCGGGAAGACGCGCCGTGATGACGAACTTGAGCAGTCGCGTGGAGCGCTTTCCAAAAACCTTATTCGCCCTCTCCCGTATAGGATTGCAAAGACGAGTGGTTTCGGAGACCTGCTCTCCTGACCGCCGGTGCACGCCAGCAAGCGGGATGAAGTAGACTACGTTGTCGGCGCAAGCAGAGAGGATGGCAAAACCCTAGATTGATTTGATGTCATGCGTTGTGGAAGCCGCACATGCGTTTATATAGAGTTTCACGGAAATATCGTACAGGACACGAGGTGGACCAAGCCCACGTCGCGCACGTTCGGGTCGGTTACAGATAGCCCACGATCCGGGAGCGACCTGAATCCGCTAACTGTTGACACGTCTGTCTAACCGCACACATTTTCCTGAGCAGCAAAATAAAGCTCGGCTCGGCGAGATTCCCGCAACCCGCAACCCGCGGCGCGCACACGTCGTGTCGTGTCGTGTCATGTCGTGACATGACGAGGCGAGGCGAGGCGAGCGTGTGAGCGGCGGCATCGTCGGAGGAGGAGCGCGCGTGTAGCTCTCTTATTGTCACTCACTTACAAAGTGGTGCAACACTCCACCTTATAAGGTGGTGCAACTCTCCTTTAACTTCCCATGTGGGACTAAACTTTAGCTCCCACAGCTCTTGCCACACACATGTGAGGTGCCACCAACTTGGGCCAAATCACATATGGGCTTTCACATACATGAGCTTTGAGATTTAAGGAAAATCTAAAATCACACATGGGTCTAATGATTTAGCCTATTATTTCTAACAATCCCCCACCAGATCTCAAATGCCTATTTGAAGATTTGCCAATCCTCGCTACTTGTTTATATACCAGTGTATCAGCAGAGACTGTTAAGTTGAACTTCCGCCTAGAATCTTGAACTACGTTTATCAACAACTTGAACAATGGACGAACCTTAAATTGCAAGTTTGATGCCAATAGATTTCACTCAAAATCATAATTAGTACCTGACTGCCAGTATCCTGCCCCGCGGGTTGGAGCATATGCGTCATACTTCCTGGTCTCTTCATGAGTTTACTAGAGATCACCCAAGTCCCATAGACCGCGACGTTTACAGTCGAGCTCATATAGGTGTGTTCTTTCAAGAATGCCCTGTAGGATAGCATCTTTGCTAGTTAAAGCCAACAGAAACACATTAAGGCATGTTGTCAACCTGCCTTACAGATTATGAGAGTTATGCATTTTCACATAGAGAGGGTTACCAACTACTCTCCTCAGTCAAACCACTAGCTTGTTCTTCCCAGGTCCTAATTTATGGGATCTTTGATCACATAGGTTGGGTTACCACTAGGTGTGACATCCATGGGTCTCAACCCCATCTCCCTCGATGCACTTTCTATCACATTTCGTGATAGTCCCTTTGTAAAGGGATCTGCCAGGTTTTTGTCTGTTTGAATATACGTATGCTTATTACTCGAGTTTCTCAATTTCCTAACAGATTTCAAACGTCTCTTCACGTGTCTTGATGACTTCGCGTTATCCTTAGAACACTTTGATAATCACAGTTTGGTTGTCACAATTCAAAAGGATTGCCAGCACAGGTTTCTCAACCACAGGCAAGTCCATCAAGAGCTCACGCAGCCATTCTGACTCAACAGTGGTTGTGACTAAAGTAGTAAGCTCTGCTTCCATAGTTGACCTTGTCAATATGGTCTGTCTACGGGATCTCCATGACACCGCACCACCTCCAAGGGTAAACACATACCCGCTCGTGGAGTAGAGTTCATCAACGTCAGATATCCAGTTCGAATCACTATATCCTTCAAGCACGAGGTGCCAATAGTGAATCCCATAGCTCATCATTACATAGATATCGCATGACCCTTTCAAGTGCATGCCAATGATCAATACCCGGGTTAGACATGAACCTACTCAACTTGCTCACAACAAAAGAGATATCGGGTCTTGTAGTGCTTGCTAAGTACATGAGAGAACCAACAACTTGTGAATATTTCAGCAGATCTGTTGGTTCCTTCTTATTCTTTCGTAAAGTCAAACTGGGATCATAAGGTGTTGGAGAAGTCTTGCCATCAACAAAGCCAAATCGGCTCAAGATCTTCTCAACATAATGAGATTGCGTTAAAGCAATCCCATTCTCGTTCTTAATAAGCTTGATGTTCAGAATCACATCAGCCTCTCCCAGATCTTTCATATCAAAACTCTTTGACAGGAAAGACTTGACTTCATTTATCACTTTCATGTTTGTACCAAAGATCAGAATGTCATCCACGTACAAACATAATATAACACTATCGCCCCCACCATGGCGATAGTAAACACACCTATCAGCCTCATTAATGACAAAGCCAGCAGAAAGTAGAGTTCTGTCAAACTTCTCATGCCATTGCTTAGGTTCTTGTTTCAGGCCATATAAAGATTTTAATAACTTACACACCTTTATATCTTCACCTTTTACCACAAACCCATCCGGCTGATCCATATAGATCTCCTCTTCCAACTCTCCATTAAGGAAAGCTGTCTTCACGTCCATTTGATGAACGAGAAGACCATAAGAGGCAGCCAGGGACAGTAGTACTAGAATGGTGGTTAGTCTACCGACAGGTGAATATGTGTCAAAGTAATGTTCGCCTTTGTAACACCCTCAGAATCGAACCTATGCAAGTTTTAGCAAAAACCGCCAAACCCGCATAGAAACGATTCAAAGGTGCCCACCAGGCACTTTCGTGCGGGTGGAAAACGAAGTAATAACATTACACAACAGTCCTCGATGGGACCCACGATGATATATATAACAGACTCCATGAGTCAAGAATACGATATAATATACAAGATCCAAATCACCTTGAACGGTAGAGCGTCCGACACGGACAAGAAGCAAATGGGCTAAGAGCCTCAAGAATAACCAATGGCGTCCATAACCCTGCCAAGCCGGAAGGGTAACCCTGCTAACGACGTCGACCTCAAAACCGCTTAAACAAAAGGGTGCCGAAAGGGCCAAAAGAAAAGAGGAGCCAAGATCGAGGCCAGTACACGGCGAGGCTAGAATTCGGCGGTCCTCGCCTACATAGGTATGGTGGACTGAGCGGCAGCGGCAGCATGCACTAAACAACCTATAGAGACTCGATACAACTGGCGGTAAACAGAGAGGGGTAAGAAGGACCTATCTGGAACCACCCTGATACTACCATCAAACAAACCCATCCTGGCGTTTCCCCCTCGAGACCAAACGAGGAAGTCAACCGAGGAACTCACACAGTTGGCAGTTTTACTTATTCAGTTATAGTTGCAGCAATTACTAGTCAGGTTTAGTTAGTCGTCCTGATAAAATAAGCGGTGGGCACTTTTAGTTAACCATTCCGTTATAGTGGCAGCACTTACTAGTCAGATACAGTTAACATGAGACAACCCATAAACCCAGCAGTTGTTGGTACTTTTATTCAGCCAATTCGTTGTAGTTGCAATACTTACTAGTCAGGTACATTTGTCGCAAGCGACAACCGAGCAAGCAATTGTGGGCAGTATTAATTAGCCATTCCATTATAGTGAAGCTAATTACTAGTCATTATAAGTCAAATTTATAACAATAAACTTTAGTTATGCTTATCTATGATCGAGATACTGTGCTCCAAGTCGTCCATATCCGCGGACACGGCTTCGTAAAGTTTTACCGGCCGGGTGCACCAATAGCAACACGCCGATCAACCTCGGAAAAACCAAATCAAAACCCAACGAGGCTTTCACGGTGAACAATCACAGATTCAGAAATATTTCAGGGGCCACCTTAAGTAGATCATAGCGAAGCCAGGTGACTCGACGGGCTCAAGGTTTGGGTATCTGTTTGTGAACGACTGGGAACCCGAAAGTGTGGCTGGGCTTGTCGACACCATGAATCGTGTCCCGATCCTAAACAATGACAAGGTGCTCCTCGCACAATTTAAATACGTGAAGTAGCATGGCATAAGTACAGGATAGTAAATAAAACCTCAAACTAGTTTGTGGCCCCAAGAAATAAGACCTGAATCAAGCTACCTCAGGGGTCCCATATACCTCCGGATGTGGACAGCGATAAATCAAGGAACAGTATCAAGTACTGGGTCTTACGGGACACAAGTGGGCGTTCGGAAACCAAATATTTTCTATCACCCACCGATGCCTCTGCTTATTTCAATTTTAGTTGTTAAACAGAAATTAAAGTGACGATAAGTAAAACTAGAATCATCTCCAACAACAACATGCGGCAATACATCAACAACTGTGGCATTTGACGACACACGTCAGCACTGGAGCAAGTAATTACGACGCGCAAGTCCATCTATCTACCAAACAACAGGTCATAGGGTGTGTCCAAGGCAATATCCGGCTGCAGGGAAATATCACGGGTACGGAAACTAAAGCATCGCAACGCAGATAGCAATAGATCAACAGGAGGAAATAAAGCACTATAAAAGTAAGATAGGTAGAAAGGGGGAGATGCTCGCCTGAAAACATTGTCGAAGGTTCAACCGAAGATCGGGGCGAAGCTCACATCAACTCAACGGCCTTATCCGCGAAGAAGCAAAACACTAGAAGAAACACCGGATGCTATATTTAATATAACGGCAGAAGATCGGCATGATGCATGTATGATGCATGGCATGGCAAGGTGCGATGCAATTAGGTCAAATTAGGCGGAACCGGGGTCCCGACATTTAATTAGGTGGTTCAAGTTGTTTAGCTACCCCGCAATTTAAATGTTGTTTAACATGGTAGAAGATAGCACCGGGTTCGCTACACAAATTTAAATGAGGCCAATATAAGGCTAGATTTGCCCGCATATGGGCCCCACATTTAATTATTAGGTGAATCGGCAAAAGGCCCCCATACCACAGATATGCATGCGAGTATGACAATTCAATATGCAATCAAATTGTTATGTTTCATTTATAAAATAGGGTTGGCGAGAAGGGTCACACATTAGAGGGGGCTCGACGATCTTGGGGTTCCGGGGTTCGACAGGGTCCAGGGTCCGGTCTCGGGGTCCAGGGTTAGGGTTCGACGGGGTCGTTCTCGAACTCCGGGGTTAGGGTCTCGGATCGGGGTAGTTCTTGTCGTGTCCGGGAAGCAGGTCTTGGTTCGGTGTCGGTCGCATCGGCTTCTTCCGGGTCGGAGTTGTTCCTGTCGTCGTGCCGATCTTGTTGGGCCCGCGTTTCAGATTCCGTGAGGCGATCTTGGCGCTCCGTGCCGAAGTCCTTGAGGGTTTCTCCTTATTCGCCGGTGGCGAACTTGGGAACCGGCGCCAGGTCCATGGTCCGGGGTGGAGTACTCGGCGTCTCCGTGTCGTGGTTCTTGTCGGGGTCCTCGGCCTCGGGCGTCGGCGTCAGTAGAACTTTGCGATTCCCTGAGGAGGCCTTGGTGCTCCAGTCTTGTGTCGATCCCCGGGTTCCGCGAAGTGGCCTTGAGATCGGGGTCTTCGGTTCCATGGGGAGAGAACGTCGTGTTCGGTCGTCGAGCTCCGGGAACAAGCGCTAGGGTTCGTGTGGCGATCATGTTTTCCATGAGGGAGAGCTCGGGTTCGTCTTTGCTTGTCGATGGCCTCATGAAGATCTTGGCGACGGAGGCGGGCGGCCGGGCTCGGATCAGGGCGACAACGGGCGGCACCGCAGCAACGTGGGCAGCAGCTGTAGGCGCAGCTGGTCGGCAGGGCGTCGCGGCTCGGCGAGAGGAAGAGCCGGCGGCGGCGGCGGGGGCGGCGACGCGGCAGCGGGCGGAGCGGCTGTGGCGCTCGGCCTCGAGGCGGCGATGCAGCCAGCAAGGAGGAGCAGGCGGGGCGCGGCGGCGGACGACGCCGAGGGCGCCGGAGAGGCGTAGGCCACGGCGAGGCTCGGCGGGCTCGGGACGGTGCGCCAAGCGGGAGGGTGAGGCGACCTGCGCGTCGGGGCGGACGATGCGTGCGGCTCGGGCGGGCGGGTCGGCGGCTGCAAGGCGGTGAGGAGCTTGAGGAGGCGAGGCCGCTGCTCAGCGGCGGAGGCTCGCGGCGCCATGGCGGGTCGGAGAGGAGGCCGGTGGCTGCAGGCGTGGTGGCGGGCGGGGCAGGCGAGGCGCCGCAGTCGGGCGGTTGACCGGCGGAGAGGTGAAGGCGGCGAGCCGGGGCCAGGAGCTGCGGCGAGGGAGGAAGCCGGAGGGAGACGGAGGTGTCGGCGCGCCAGGCGGTGGAGGTGGGCCCGGGCGCCAGTAGCCGGAGGAGGGCGGCCGGTGGCTGGGAGGAGGAGGTGCGAGGAGGGGCGGGGTGGAGGAAGAAGAAGCACAGGGCAGCGTGCAAGGTGTGGGCTGGTGGGGGCGTGGGCTGGGACTGTGGTGGGGCTCTGCGGGCCCATGTGGGCTGAGGGTGGGGGCTGGTCTGTGTGTGTGCTGTGTGGTCTGCAGGTTGGGGTGGCGTGTGTGTGCGTGTGGCAGGTAGAGAGAGAGGGAAGAGGGATGGGGTGAGGGAGTGGGGTTGGGTGATGTGGCGAGGGTAGTTGGTTGAGGAGATGGGAGAGATGAGGTGGCGAAGTTTGATAGGTGGGAGTGAGGTGGCTGGAGAGGGGTAGATTTTAGGTGGGTTTAGGATTAGATGGGGTAGGCAGGTTGGGCGTTTATATTTCAGGGGTGGTCGGGTCGGGCAGCGTTACTGCCCATAAAATAATTAAATATTTTATTTAATTGAATTGGGCCGTTTGAAACCCGATAGCAACAAAACAAAATAATCCGGAGACCCGGAGTTTTGGCGTTTGAATAAGATGGGGCGTTTAGAAAACAAAGACGGGTTTGCAAACATAGTTTTGTGCAAACAAAGCATGATGATGACGATGCAATGCACAAATTCAACGCGATTTTCTAGTAGTGGTTTTGCGGGATGCCACAGCCTTCTTTCCGTGTGTAGCCCTTAGCTACAAGCCGCGCCTTATACTTCTCAATAGTACCATCAGGCCTTAGCTTCTTCTTAAACACCCACTTATATCCCACAAGTTTGCAACCATAGGGTCGTTCTGATAATTCCCAAGTTCCATTAGAAAGAATCAAGTCCATCTCATTTTAGACAGCTTCTTTCCAATCATCTGCATCGGGAGATGCATATGCCTCTGCAATGGATCTGGGAGTACCGTCCACAAGGTACACGATGAAATCATTACCAAAGGATTTTGCAATCCTCTGTCTCTTACTCCTCGTGAGAGGTTCATCGTCATCCTTCTCAAGGAATTCCTCATGTGGTTATTCAGAATTCTCAATAGATGCACTAGATTCAGGAAGTATTTCAGAAGAAATTCTACCAATGCTATGCATATATTTCATAGGAAAAATATTCTCAAAGAATGTTGCATCACGAGATTCCATTATAGTATCAACATGCATATCTGGTACCTCAGATTTAACCACTAGAAATCTATAGCCTACACTCTGTGGAGCATATCCTAGAAAGATACAATCCACTGTCTTAGGTCCGAGCTTGTGTTTCTTGGGAATTGGTATGTTGACCTTCGCCAAACACCCCCCAAGTGCGCAAATACAAAAGTGATGGTTTTCTCCCAACCCACTCCTCATAAGGGGGTCTTTTCTTTATTCTTGTTAGGAACCCTATTCAGGACATGACATGAAGTCAACAAAGCCTCCCCCCACCATGCCTTTGATAAACCAGCAATGGCTAACATGGAATTCACCAAGTCAGTAAGTGTGCGGTTTTTTCCTCTCGGCAATCCTGTTTGATTGGGGCGAGTAGGGATGCGTCCTATCATGAATAATTTCGTGTTCCTGACAGAATTCGTCAAATATTTTGGGAAAATACTCACCACCACGATCCGACCTAAGACGCTTAATCTTCCTCTCTAGTTGATTTTCAACTTCGGCCTTATAGATTTTAAAGTAGTCTAAAGCCTCATCTTTAGTTTGCAACAAGTAAACATAGCAGAATTTAGTAGCATCATCTATCAACGTCATGAAATATCTCTTTTCACCTTTTGTCAACACACCATTCATCTCGCATAGGTCAGAATGTATGCGTTCTAGAGGTGCCAAGTTTCTCTCCTCGGCAACCTTGTGAGGCTTTCGAGGTTGCTTTGATTGCACACAACTATGGCACTTAGAACCTTTTGCAATAGTGAAATTCGGAATTAAACTCATACTGGACATCCGAGACATCAAACCAAAATTAATGTGACATAAACTAGAATGCCAAACGCTGGTATCATCATTAACATCACCACAAATATGATTCACGGATTTATTACAAAACTCCGAAAGTAAAAACCAAAACAAGCCTCCGAACTCATAACCTTTACCAATAAATTATCCATGTTTCGAACAACGAATTTATTGGACTCTAACACAACCTTAAACCCATCTCTACATAGATGGGAGACCACTAACGAGATTCTTGTTCATAGTAGGGACATGTTGCACGTTCCTCGGTTGCACGATATTTCCGGAAGTAAACTTCAGATCCATCGTGCCAACACCAGGAACAGAAGCATGTGATCTATTCCTCATTAGGACGGATGAATCCCGAGCGACATGATAAGAAGTGAACATAGAGATGTCAGCACACACGTGAACATTAGCACCCGTATAATTCCACCAACATGGTGATTGATATACTGAAAGAACAGTAAATAAATTACCGTACCCATCAGTGTTGCTAGCGGTCACGATGTTGACAGTCTTCCCACTTTTCCCTCTGTGATTTGCACGATCTGGACAGTCCTTGGAATAGTGGCCGAGCTCTCCACATGAGTAACAATCTAGCTCGGCCTTGTTCGGCTTCTTCTTCTTTTTGAAGGTTGTAGTATTTTCAGGCTTATTGAACGAGGGTTTATAGTTCCCTTTGTTCTTGTCGAAGGTCTTCTTCTGCGCCATGTAGGCGGTAGACTGACCCTCGCCTCCTCTCTCAGTAGTGTCCTTAGCCCGAGCCTTCTCCTCAACATCTCGAGACGCTATCAGGTTTTCAACCGATATCTCCTGTCTCTTGTGTTTGAGAGTTGTGGCGAAGTTCCTCCACAAAGAAGGCAACTTTGCAATAATACACCCAGCCACAAACTTATCGGGTAAGATACACTTGAGGATTTCAAGCTCCTTGGCAAAACACTGTATCTCATGAGCTTGCTCAACTATAGAACGGTTGTTAACCATCCTATAATCATGAAAGTTCTCCATGATGTACAGCTCACTGCCAGCATCTGCTACACCGAACTTAGCGTTCAGTGCCTCCCAGAGCTCTTTTCCATCTTTGATGTGCATATACACATCAAATAGCTTGTTGTCAAGAACACTCAGAACGCATCCCACAAAGGCAAGATTGGTTTCCTTGAACTTGTTCTAAACCTCGTCAGATGTAGTTCCTTCAGGTAAACCCTCACTAGCCTTGAATACTTTCAAAGCTTGCAGCCACATAGTGGTCTTATACTGCCACCTCTTAAAATGAACACCGGTAAGCTTTTCCGGCTTCATAGCATCGGCCAAGTGTCCCATGTTTAATTCATAAAATTGCCTATAATAAGGTTTTTGGATTGTTGGATTATTAGGCATAATTTCCACGATTAATTCTAGAGTATAAATCATGACAGCAACAACTACAATCACGTGAACCTCTAACATACTAGATGTATTGATCAACATGAACAGTAGCAGATTATACGCACTAACAGCCATAGTAAAACAACAAATCTGTTGACGGTGTACATACTGATCGGTTGTCGATGTAGTCGCCGTTGGTGCAGTAGACTGACGAAGAAGTCG
Source organism: Avena longiglumis (assembly GCA_030063025.1). NCBI lineage: Eukaryota > Viridiplantae > Streptophyta > Magnoliopsida > Poales > Poaceae > Avena > Avena longiglumis. The sequence continues at coordinate 67,705,067 of CP125978.1, read as the reverse complement.
GCGTTGAAGACGACGCGCACGAGGTCCGGCTTGACGACCGAGAAGACGCGTCGTGATGACGAACTTGAGCAGTCGCGCGGAGCGCTTCCCAAAAACCTTATTCGCCCTCTCCCGTACAGGATCGCAAAGACGAGTGGTTTCGGAGACCTGCTCTCCCGACCGCCGGTGCATGCCAGCAAGCGGTATGGAGTAGACTATGTTGGCGGCGCAAGCAGAGAGGATGGCAAAACCCTAGATTGGTTTGATGTCGTGCGTTGTGGAAGCCGCACAGGCGTTTATATAGAGCGTCTCGGAAATCCCGTACAAGACACGAAGTGCACCAAGCCCACGTCGCGTACGTTCGGGTCGGTTACAGATAGCCCACGATCTGCACACATCTTCCTGAGCAGCAAAATAAAGCTCGGCTCGGCGAGATTCCCGCAACCTGCGGCGCGCGCACGTCGTGACGAGACGAGACGAGACGAGGTGAGCGTGCGAGCGACGTCGTCGTCGGAGGAGCGCGCATGTAGCTCTCTTATTGTCACTCACTTACAAAGTGGGGCAACACTCCACCTTATAAGGTGGTGCAACTCTCCTTCAACTTCCCATGTGGGACTAAACTTTAACTCCCACAGCTCTTGCCACACACATGTGAGCTGCCACCAACTTGGACCAAATCACATATGGGCTTTCACATCATGGGCTTTGAGATTTAGGGAAAATCTGAAATCACACTTGGGTCTAATGATTTAGCCCATTATTTCTAACACATATATATGAGATGATGCGGATAAAGACAAATTACCCTCTTTGGTAAGTTATCTGGGTTCTATAACAATTTTGAAAGTGTAGGAAACATACTGCTCTTTTAGTAGACCACGGTCAACTATATTGTTTTTTAATCTGAGTTGCTAAATCTTTTAGTAGCTTGTCATATTCATGATTGCAATTACACAAATTATGACATTTTTATAAGGAAAATGATATCTGTCTCCTGGACGATCGCGCATTCCCATCGTCCGGGTAGCCACGCATCGCACTCGTCCCACCACCGACGTGCCTCCTCCTTATTCTTTCCCTAACCGCACACTTTTCTTCTCCCCCTGCCATATCCCACACTCCCTCCACGGAAATAGTTGATGGCCTCTTCCCCATCTACCGCCGCTGTTGCCTAAGACACGCGCCGCCGCTAGCCAGACCACACGTGACGACAGCCAGGCCACACGCCGTAGCCAACAAAGCCACAGGTCGCCGCCTACTCCCTTCTATTAGGGGCCGCGAGGGGCAGGCCGACGAGATGCAAGCCGGTGCCGCTGCGAGGAATTATTGTGGTGTTGCGCCAAGCTGATGCGCCGCCTATTGAGATGCTTAGGGTCGAGCATGGGTGCCTGCAGCAAGCGGAAGGCAGCCCCTGCCTCTCCCTGCTACAGATGGTGGACGGCCCTACTACCTAGGCGCGGCGGCGCTGCTACATCGGTGACCCACCTTGCTACACACGCACGACGACGCTGCTATAGAGGGCGGGCGGTGCTGCTACAGATGCACGGCGACCCTGCTACAAGGGGTTGCCGGCGCTGCTACAGAGGCACGGCGGCCCTGCTACAAGGGGTTGCCGACCCTGCTACAGAGGTGCAGCGACACTGCTACACTCGGTGGTCGGTGCTGCTACAATGGCACAACTGTCTTTCTACGGAGGAGCGGTGGCGCTGCTACACTGGCGGGCGACGCTACTACAGAGGCACGGTGGCGTTGCTACGTAGGCGCATCGGCACTGCTACAACGGGCGTCCGGCTTTGCTACAAGGGGCTAGCGGCCTCTTCGGCAACGGCGTCTTCTCCGACGACGTGTCGGCCTGGCCGCGTGGAAACCAGGACGAGAGAAGCGTTCAGAGGAAGGACAATAGTATAGCCAACTGCTGGCTATAAGCCATATCCATGTCATCTTTAATCAATATACTATAGCCAACATGTATATAATAGATAGGTATAAAAATAGACCATTTTATTAATGCATGATCCACTTTGCAGTCTCACATGGTGCTTAGGAATACATGTTACAACCACCTCTTAACTAAGAGGCCACTTCTATTCTCTCTTCTTTTCTCCCTCATCCAACTAAGCAAAAGTATAATAATAACTAGATAGACGGCTGGTCAGGCAATAAAATCAAGGGTAACCACATAGATACAAATTAAATGGAACGACTCCTTTGCACCTGCCAATTGGTTCCAAATCACGTCACAGTGAGTATAAAAGCCGAAGGCTGAAGATACAAAGCCGAATCGATCATTTTCTATCACTGCAACTTCGAGAATACAGAAATGGCGCTAGCTTGCCCTACGGGGATCATGATGTGTGTTAGGCATGGGAAGCAACGGGAACACGATTCTGAGTGGATCTGAACCTACTAGCACTTGTTATTGGATTTGGGTAGAGCGCTTCATCTGTTACTGTACATGCCTCACGTTCCTGCTCGTAGTAGTCTCGAAGGTGGCTACAGCAGTGGTATTAAACTCGAATAAAACTTACAGTAAGTTGACTCTGCTCAACATTTATTTTTTGCCCTTTTTTATTACACTCCAAGTAATCCGTTACCTTCATAATTCATCTCGCCATACAAGCACATACTCCAAATCTCGCCATGGAAAGTGAAAGGAGTTACTAATCCATGAATTAAAGTTCCAACCGAAGTACAGAACCTACTAATGCAGAAGGCAGCAAGCTAAACAATACACTCTCTAAGTGAAAAAATACCAACTACCTGCCGCAAAATAATGGCTTTCATGCAGAGACATCATTGACTTGTGAGTCCGTGACTTCACATGGGCATAAAGAAAATCTCGATATTTTTACCCTTATTTAGCGAACACCTTTTTTTTGGAAAAGGGTAATAAAACCCCGGTCTCTGCATCGGTTAATGCACACAGCCTTTATTAGAACATCATCCAACAGCCTTTAGCGAACATCTTTCAACAAGAAATGGGAAAATAATTCCAGAAATACCCTAGTGAGCCTGAACACTATTTGCTCACCTGGAGATTATATGTTCTATTTCAATGAAAGATAATAGGCAGGTCTCCCCTTAATTTCTTATCCAAAAACTCTTAAACTTTGACAACTCAGTTGGCCAACACGCTTGATTACATAAAGAGGCTGACTGATAACCTACTCCCTTCGGTCCAGTTTATTAGACACGTATGTAGTTTAAAAAAATGACCAATAAAATATGCAATATATATTCCAAGAAATATAAAAGAATAGGAAGAGTGTAGCTGTAGAAAGCCAAACATCGACTACATCAATTGCAATTTCACAAAAAAGAGTAGTTTGGCATGGTGTACTCTGTGTGCAATTAAAGATAACTTTCATAGTTTATAAAATTGCTGGCTCACGTATCAATTGTACCCACAGTCCAGATCAAAAACAAAAAAGTGTACCCACAGTCTACAGAGAGTTAAAATAACTGGATAGGCGGCTGGTCAGGCAATAAAATCATGGACAACCACGTAGGTACAAAGTCGAATGACTCCTTTGCACCTGTCAATTGTCCTCAAATCACGTCACAATGAGTATAAAAGCCGAAGACTGAAGATACAAAGTTGAATCTCGATCCTTTTCTATCGCTGCAACTTCGAGCATATAGAAGTGGCGCTAACTCGGCCTATAGGTATTATGATGTGTGTTAGGCATGGGAAGCAACCGGAACATGATTTTTTGGAAATATAAGCAATAATCCATATGATTTAATCCGAATAATAAATTGATAAATCATGATCATACAAACGGTACTAACACCAATTATGCAGATCAACAAAGTAGATGAACAGATTACATCTATGGGACATAAACCTATCACATCTACACCAAACGCTAGGACAAAGAACTCTAGCATAATCCAAAAAAGACAGTTGAAGATCACATACTGTGTAGGCTGAATAGCAGCCGCAGCGGTTGCAGCAGCGTCGCCCATGTTGAGGTTGTCGAAGAGGTCGCTGATGTCCGGGAAGAAGTCCTCGTTCGGCAACTCGTCGTCGGACGACGTCGTGGTTGCCAGTAGTCGCGCTTGAGCGTTCCCCAAAAACCTGACCGCCCCTCACCCATACAGGTTCACGAGAGGCGGGGTTCCGGAGGCCTACTGTACCGATCTGCGGTGCACGCCGCAAGCCGGGATGGGAAAGACGAAAGCGGCAGCGCAAAGTTCTGGAGGGTAGGCGCGTGTGTGGATTGATTCACCGATTATGTTTTGCGCAGACGCTTATATAATGCAGGTCCGAGTCGGTAACAGTCCACGTCCATAAAAACTGAAAACGGTTGTAATTAACGCGTCCGTTAATGACTTATAATCAGTTTTCCCAACCAGCAAAATAAAGCTCGGCTCGGCGAGATTCCCGCAACCCGCGGCGCGCGCGCGCGTTGTGACGAGGCGAGGCGAGGCGTGGCGAGGCGAGGCGGGCGGCGTCGGAGGAGGAGTGCGCGAGGGCTACTCTTCTTGTCATACCTTAGTGAGTGGTGCAACACTCTATTATATAAGGTGATCCAGCTCCTCTTCAACTAGCAATGTGGGACTAAACTTTAGCACCACTAGCACAGTCATTGAAGGGTTTCGCGGCATAGTAAATCAAAATTTTCTACGGATGCGAACAGAGGGAAAGCCAAAATCTAATCTAGGAGATGCAATCAACGAGAGAGATTGAATTAGATCTTCATACCCTTGAAGATTCGCACAGCGGAACGTTCGTCGGAACATGGGTGATGTAGTCGTACTCGCTTCTCCTCCTCGCGATCCGATCCGATCTAGCACCACAAGTGGCGGTGCCTCCGTGAGATGCACACGTACAGCACCTCGACGTCTCCTCCTTCCTCGGACCAGCAAGTATGGTGGAGAGATAGATGGGATCTACAACACGACGGCGTGGTGTATATGGTGGAGAGTTTCTGCAGCAGGGTTTCGCCTACAAACAGTCGGGAGGGAGAGAGGAGGGTAGCAAGGCAACTAGGATTGGAGGCAAGCTGTGTAGGGGGGGAGGGGGCGCACCAGCCCTCTATTTATAGAGGGGGGGCGGCCAGCCCTTGCCCCTCCTCCAAGCCTTGGGCCGGCGGCCAAGGGAGGGAGGAGTGGGGGGCAAGGACTCTCCCTCCTTCTAGAAATTCTATCCCTAGTTTAAACGATTTAAACCCTATAGGATCGGCTGGGCCCTATGGGGCCTTGTGCCCCTGGCCCAATGCGGCCAGGACACTCCCTCATAGGCCCATTCCCCCTCCCGGAAGGTGGGGCCACGTTGGTACCCTTCCGGAAGGTTCTAGAAGCTTCGCACAATACCGATTAACCGAACAATTCGAACTCCAAAACTGCACTGCCTTATATGAATCTTATTCTCGGACCATTCCGGGACCTCTCGTGATGTCCCGGATCCCATCCGAGACTCGAACAAAAACTCATAAACCAATTATCCAATCTATCCTAGCGTCGAGACACGTTAAGTGTGTGACCTGCGGTTCGAGAATATGCGAGACATGATCTTCTATCAATAATCAAGCTGGTCCGGCACCCATATTGACTCCCACATTCATCGATGATCATATCGGATGAACCACGATGCCAGATTCAATCAATCCCATATATATATTCCCTTTGTCTCGCGATATTTTACTTGCGAGATTTGATCGTCGGTACCGTCATACCTAGTTCAATCTCGTTCACGCAAGTACTTTACTGCTCCGTAATCCGATATCACTTTGTGATTAACTCCTTAACCACATGCTTGCAAGCGGTGTTGATATCGATTACCGAGTGGGCCAGTATATCTCTCCGACTTGGGAGGACAAATCCCATCTCAATACATACAACCCACAGATACTTTCCGATCACCGAGAGACACCTTTATGATCACCCTCTCATAGGATGACGTTTGATGACCTCAAAGCTTTCTTCCGATACCAGAGAGTTGTATTATCTCATGGTCTAAGGAATACAATATTTGACATAGGAAAAGCTTCGCAAAGATGAACACGATGATACGATCTAATTGCTTCGCTTAGTTTGGTCTCATCCATCATATCATTCTCCAATGATATGATCTCATCATCAATTGACAACTCATGTCTATGGTTAGGAAACCTTAACCATCATTGATCAATGAGCTAGTCCATAGAGGCGTACTAGGGACACGGTGTTGTTCACAAACCACACAAGTATTAAAGTTTCCGCTTAATACAATTCTAGCATGGAATATAAACTTTATCATGAACAAGAATTATAATAATAACATCTTTATTATTGCCTCTAGGGCATAATTCCAACAGTCTCCCACTTGCACTAGAGTCAATAATCTAGTTTACATTTGTCAACAATCTCACACCCATGGCACTGAGGTGCTGATCATGTTTTACACGTGGAAGAGGTTTAGTCAATGGATCTGCGACATTCAGATCTGTATGTACTTTGCTAATCTTCAGATCTCCATCTGCAATATAATTTCGGATTATATGAAACTTGCGGTTGATATGCTTGGTCTTTGGATGATATCTTGGTTCCTTAGCGAGTTCTATGGCGCCAGTGTTGTCACACAATATCTCCAGTGGGTCCAATGCACTTGGAACCACGCCAAGCTCAGTGATGAATTTCCTGATCCAAACTCCTTCACTTGACGCTTCTGCAGCAGCCATGTATTCCGCTTCTACTGTAGATCCAGCGATCACGCTTTGCTTGCAGCTTCTCCAGCTCACAGCTCCTCCATTCAAAATATACACGTATCCTGTCTGAGATTTAGAATCATCCTTGTCGGTGTCGAAACTAGCGTCGATGTAACCTTTTACGACTAGTTGTTCATCACCCCCATAGACTAAGAACATTTCTTTAGTCCTATTCAGGTACTTTAGGATGTTCTTCACGGCTGTCCAGTGTTCCACTCCTGGATCACTTTGATATCTGCTCGTCAAACTAAGAGCATTAGACACATCCGGTCTAGTACACAGCATGGCATACATGATGGAACCTATGGCCGAGGCATAAGGCACTTTGCTCATAGCTTCCCTATCATTTACCGTAGCTGGACACTAAGCCTTGCTCAATATCTTACCTGACAACATAGGCACTGAACCTTTCTTTGCCTTATCCATTCTGAACCTTTTCAGAACTTTGTCTAGGTATGTACTCTGGCTTAAAGCTATCAGGCGTCTTTGTCTATCTCTATAGATTTTGATGCCCAATATATAAGCAGCTTCACCTAGGTCTTTCATTGAAAAACACTTGTTCAAATAACTCTTCACATTGTTAAGCATGTTGATGTCATTTCCAATAATCAATATGTCATCCACATATAGTACCAGAAACGTCACCGAGCTCCCACTCACTTTCTTGTAGATGCAAGCTTCGTAGCAATTTGGAACAAATCCAAAGCTCTTGATCACTTGATCAAAACGAAGGTTCCAACTCCGAGATGCTTGCTTCAGTCTATAGATGGAACGCTGAAGTTTGCACACTTTATCAGCATCCTTAGGATCGACAGAACCTTCGGGTTGCATCATATACAACTCTTCATCAATGTTTCCATTGAGGAACGCAGTCTTGACATCCATCTGCCATATTTCATAATCATGAAACGCAGCAATTGCTAATAAAATTCGAATGGACTTAAACATCGCTACGGGAGAGAAAGTCTCATCGTAGTCAACACCTTGAACTTGTCGAAAACCTTTTGCGACAAGCCGTGATTTATAGATGGTAACATTACCATCCGCGTCCGTTTTCTTCTTGAATATCCATTTGCACTCAACGGCCTTTCGATCGCTAGGAGGGTCCACCAAAGTCCATACTTGGTTTTCGCTCATGGATCCCAATTCGGATTTCATGGCTTCTAGCCATTTCTCAGAGTCTGGGCTCATCATCGCTTCCTCATAGTTCGTAGGTTCACTTTCTTCTACTAACAAGAGTCAAAGAAGGGTTGCCGTACCACTCGGGAGGGCACGCGACCTTGTCGACTGCGACGTTCGATGCAGACATCGTCAAGCTTCATGATCCTTGTCATTAGCTTCCTCTATTATTGTTGGTGCAAGGCACTGGAACAATTTCGGTGTTGCGCTACTCTCCAATTAAAGATAAGGTTCAATAACCTCGTCAGCTCTACTTTCCTCCCACTCACTTCTTTCGAGAGAAACTCCTTCTCAAGAAAGGAACCGTTCTTTGCGACAAACACTTTGCCTTGGTTACGTGATAGAAGGTATACCCAGTTTCCTTAGGGTATCCTATGAAGACGCATTTCTCGCTTTGGGTTCGAGCTTGTCCGCATCAACTTCTTGACGTAAGCAGCATCCCCAAACTTTAAGAAACGACAACTTAGGTTTAGCACCAAACCACAGTTCATACGGTGTCGTCTCAACGGATTTAGATGGAGCCCTATTTAAAGTGAATGCAGCGGTTTCTAATGCATAACCCCAAAATGATAACGGCAAATCAAGAAGAGACATCATTGATCGGACCATATCTAATAGGGTTCGATTCGTGTTCGAACACACCATTCTTGTTGTGGTGTTCGGGTGGCGTGAGTTGTGAAACGATTCCACTTGCTTTAAGATGCGTGAGAAAATCATAACTCAAATATTCACCTCCACGATCGGATCGTAGAAATTTAATCTTTACATTACGATGGTTCTCCACTTCACTGAAATTCCTTGAACTTTTCAAATGTTTCAGATTTATGTTTCATTAAATATATATACCCATATCTACTTAAGTCATCGGTAAAAGTGAGAAATAGCGATATCCACCAAGCGTCGAAACACTCATCGGTCGCATACATCGGTATGTATGATTTCCAACAAGTCCGTTGCTCGCTCCATCATACCGGAGAACGGGTTTTGATCATCTTGCCCATGAGGCATGGTTTGCATGTGTCAAATGATTCAAAATCAAGAGACTCCAAAAGTCCATCGAATGGAGTTTCTTCATGCGCTTTACACCAATATGACCTAGGCAGCGATTGCCACAAATAAGTAGTATTATCACTATCTACTTTGCATCTCTTAGCCTCAATGTTATGGATGTGTGTTTCATCCCTTTCGAGATTTAGAAGAAATAAACCATTCACAAGAGGTGCATGACCATAAAAGATGTTACTCATATAAATAGAACAACCATTATTCTCGATTTAAATGAATAACCGCCTTGCAATAAACACGATCCGAAATAATGTTCATGCTCAACGCAGCACATAATAACATTTATTAAGGTTTAAAACTAATCCCGGAAGGTAAAACTAAGGAGGCGTGCGACGGCCATCACATCAACTCTTGATCCGTTGCCAACGCATCGTCACCTCATCCTCGCAAGCCGTCTATTCCGTAGCTCTGTTTGAAAGTTACAAATATTAGTAAATGTCGCGGTATCAAATACCGCACTACAACGAGGGCTAGTAAGGAAAACATCAATAACATGTATATCAAATATACCTTTGATGGTGACAGCCTTCTTGTCCGCTAAGTACTTGACGATTGCGCTTCGATGACCCTTGTCCTTGCAATAGAAGCACTCGGTGTCGGCTTAGGACCGACTTGAGCTTCTTCTCGGCAGGAGCATTGCTTGCCGCCACCCTTCTTGAAGGGCTTCTTTGCTCCTTACCTTTCTTAAAGGAGGATTGTTGACCATCAACACATGATTATCCTTTTGATGTCCACTTCGGCCTTGACTGCGAAGAGCTCGGTGATCGTGTCGATGGAACCAATCGACCGTGAGTCACTACAAAACTTTTGTAGCCGGGAGGGAGTGATTGCGAACCACTGTCAATCTTGAGCTCCTCGAATCGTGCATTCCGCTTGCTCAAGCGTTGAGTGTAGCCCGACATCTTTATGGCGTGCTCACTAACGGAACTCCCTTCCTCCATCTTGCAGTTAAAGAACTTCTCGGAGATCTCATATCTCTCAGAACGGGCCTGAGTCTGAAATTACATAGTCCTTTTGTCCGCCAGATAGAATGATTCTTAGATTGCGGAACCAATTGGTGAAGTTAGACCCATTGTTTCTAAGCTTTTCTTTCTCAGCAAAAACGTTGAAGTTGAAGTTGGACTTGGCCATGTGATCTACAGTATTTGCAAGTACAATTTAGACTATGTTCATGATAAATAGTTCAACTTAATCAAATTACTAGATGAACTCCCACTAAATTCAACATCCCTCAAGTTGTTTAGTGAACACGATCCAAATTCACCACACCTAATCCGATCATCACGAGAAGAGATGTGGTTTCAATGGTGTACAACAAAGTGTCGATCATATCATTCATATGACTCATGCTTAACCTTTCGGTTCTTGTGTTCGAGGCCATGTACGTACATGCTAGGCTCGTCAAGCTAGACCCAAGTATTTCAGCGTGTGCAAAAGCGGCTTGCACCCGTTGTATGTGGCGTAGAGTCTATAGCACCCGATCATCACGTGATGCTTGGACACGGCGAACTTTCATAGCGGTGCATACTTGGGGAGAACACAGTTTTATCTTGATCTTTAAGTGAGGAATCATCTTATAATGCTACCGTCGCGATTTAAGCATAATAAGATACATAAAGGATAAACATCACATGCATATAACTTTATGTGACATGGTATAGCCAATCTTCACAAGAATGATCTCCATCTTGTGCGTTAAGATGATCTCCATCACTCCACCATGATTGCCTCCACCACGAATAGCAACTACAACTATTGCTAACTACTTAGCGATAAAGTAAAGCTATTACATGGCGTATAAGAAGTTGACTCAGGTCATACACAATTATAAAGACAACCATATGGCTCCTGCGGTTGTGTACTCATCGACATGCAAGTCGTGAAACATTACAAAACATGATCATCGCATACAATATACACATCACATCTTGGGCCATACCATATCACGAAAACACTCCTGCAAAAACAAGTTAGACGCCTACTTTGTTGTTGCATGTTTTATGTGGCTTATGGGAGTAGATGCTAAGAACGATTCTTACTACGGAAAGCCACAACGGTGATATTATGGTTGCCAAACTCCGTGTTAATCCCATGACAACTATAGTGAGAAACCGACATCCACCAGCCGCATGTGTGGTACAAGCCACACGTCAAGTGCGGAGCGGTCTCGCGACGGCGTCGCATAAGGTTGGCTGGACCGCTTCAATCTCACTATCCGCGTCATAAGAAGAACACAAACAAGAGGCTTGCAACATAAAACATCAACGCCGCAACAACCATGTTGCGTTCTACTCGAAACACATCTACGCATAGATCTAGCTCGATACCCATCAAGGGTTTGGCATAGTAAATCAAAATTTTCTACGGATGCGAACAGAGGGAAAGCCAAGATCTAATCTAGGAGATGCAATCAACGAGAGAGATTGGATTAGATCTTAGCCCATTTGCATCTTGTCCGTAGCTGGACGCTCTAACGTTTTCAAGGTGATTTGGATCTTTGTACCGTATATCTGTATTCTTGACTCATTGAGTCGCTGTTATATATATCTGTTCTGTGGGTCCCATCGAGGACTGTTGTGTAATGTTATTACTTCCGTTTCCACCCATGCGAAAGTGCTGGTGAGCACCTTTGAATCGTTTCTATGCGGGTTTGGCGAATTTTGCTCAAACTTGCATAGGTACAATTCGAGGGTGTTCTGAGTGGTATCGAGCTCAGCTTCGATACCCACAAGTCCAAATTTCAGGATAACCTAGCTAACGGCCGTAGCAGTGTCAAAACTATTTTCGCAAAATCGGTTGGATAGATCCGTTAGGTCTGCTTTTCCTTACCCTCTGCTATTCCTCTTATCTCGACGTGTTTTGAATCGCTCTCTTACCTTTTCTTTGAGTCCGAGATTTCGCGGTTGGGTTTCCGTCGTACCTTGAGGTTTCGCTTCCTTCTCGATAACGGTGTTACGCCATCCGTGTTCAAGCTGCACGATGAATCCGCTCTGATGATACCATCCTTTGTTCCTTGTTTGTGCCTTGGTGTTTTCCGATACGACATCCTCGCCAGATCCGATCTGATGCGCATCACTCCGTTGTTCGAACCTCGCTTGTCGAGATCTTGATCTGATTCCAGAGTTGGGTGCATAATCGCCTATTCGTGTGCAAGAGTAATGGTTGGGGTGCGCGATGGGTGATCACCATCCGACTACTCTTATCATTCGCTCTTGTACATCGAATCGGTGGATCCAGCGGTTTACTCTCCACGGAAGTTAGAGGTGGTCTTACCTTTAACTTTGTCCGTTGTTTATCCGGAGTGTTCCCGACGATCACGGACAACGATCTCTTGTTAGTGGTGTCGCGGGGATCTACACAAAGCGAGAAGACGGATCGCCGACCTTCCTTCGGTACCATGAGGCGGATCTCGGCGAGATCCATTGTTGGTGTCGAATTGTGGCATCCCGCAAACCACTACTAGAAAATCGCGTTGAATTTGTGCATTGCATCGTCATCATCATGCATTGTTTGCCAAAACTATGTTTGCAAAACCCGTGTTGTTTTCTAAATGCCCTTTTATTCAAACCTCAAACCGGGACCGGAATATTTTGTTTGCCCGATATCGTTTGCAAAAACTTTGTTTGAAATAAATAAAATATTTAATTTATTTCAAGTAGGCGATCGAGCAGGCCAGCCCGACCCGACCGCCCTGAAAAGCTAAATCGGTCCAAACCTAAAACCTATGCTACCTAACACGCTACCCACCCCCTCCTTCCACAACACCCGGACCAATTCCCTGCTGCCACATCATCCTTGCCCCAACCCCCAACCAATCGGAAGTCGCCACCTCACTCACCACCTCTCCTCCTCTCCCATTTCCCCACAGGTCCCACCTCCCCCCCACGGTCCACCACCCCCAGCCAACCGCCCGGTCCAACCTGCCCGCCCCACAGGACCCGCCACAAGGCCCCGTCCCCTTCTTCCACCTCGCGACCACCTCCCCTCCTCTGCTAGCGGCTCCCTTCCCACGCCACCCGCGCCTCCCCTTCCCCAGCTCTCCCTGGCCCGACCCCGCCTCCTCCGTGGCGGCGGCCCCGCCTCCCTCCAAAGACACCGCCTCACGCCCGCATGCCCGCCCTTCTTCCCCAATGACCATCGCGGCCGCCGCCTGCCGCCTTGAGCCGCCCACCGCCGCCTCGCGACCCCTTGCCTCTCCCGCCCGGCGCGCCCTCCAGCCTCCTCCGCCTCCCTCTCAGCCCGAGGCAGCCGCCTCGCCCAGGCGTCCGTCTGCCGCCAGCTGCCCCTTTGCTCCTCCGCGCCCGGCGCCAGCGCGCCGCCGCCCGCTGCCTCGAGCCCGCCTCGCCGTGCGCGCCGAAGCTCTGCGCCTCGCCGCCGGATCCGCCTCCACCAGCGCTGCTCCGGCCGAGCGTGCGAAAGCCCGCCCGACGCCCGTCTGCCTCCCGCCGGCGACGCCCTGCGCTCCCTTGCCGGCGCGTCCTCCTCCCGTCCGGCGCAGCCCCCCAGCGCCGCCCCGTTCGATCCCGTCGCCCCGACCCCAAGTCTCTGACGCTCCGGTTGTCCCTGTTCGAGCCTGCGAGGGGTGGAAAAGATGGTGCGTGTGGTCTTTGAGGCATAGCTGATCGTCCGAAGACCCCCGCATGCCGTGTACACCTCGACAAGATCTGCGGCCCTGTTGGAGATCGAAGGCCGATCCGGAGTCCCAATCCATGCGGTGGCCGAGACCCCAAGCCCGACCCGTAGCAAGATCCTCGATCCCGTCGCCAAGTTCTCCTCTCGGACAAGACCAACCGATGCCGGCCACAGGTGAACAAGGTGGGCACCCCAAGGTCTTCTCGGGACACCGAGTCCCCATGCGACAAGTACCTCTGCCGACGCCTTGAGGGTCTACCTCACGGAACACCGAACTTCGCCCGCCCCGAGTACTTCTCTCAGAACGCCAGGATCGTCAACGTGACCCGAAGACCGCGAATGCTACAAGAACGGCACCGGCCTGGAAGAATTCGACACGCCCCGACACCGAACCAAGACCTGCTTCCGGACGCAACAAGATCTACCCGATCAAGACCGAACCCGGTGGACCCACGAGCCCACGTCAACCTGGACCCCGAACCCCGGAACCTCAAGACCGTCGAGCCCCTAATGTGTGAACCCCTTATCCGAGAACCCTAATTTATAAATGACACCTATATAACTGTTGCATATAAATTGTTCATGCATGCATCCATATCATGTGGTTTGGGGGCCTTATGCCAATTCACCTAATAATTAAATATGGGGCCCATATACGGGCAAATCTAGCCTTATATTGGCCTCATTTAAACATGTGTAGCGAACCGTTGCCATCTATTGTCTTGCTATATAACATTTAATTTGCGGGGGTTCTAAATAACTTGAACCATTTAAGTAATTGTCGGGACCCCGGTTCCGCTTAATATGACCTAATTGCACCGCACCTTGCCATGCCATGCATCATACATGCATCATGCCGATCTTCTGCCGTTTTATTAAATATCACATCCGGTGTTTATTCTAGTGTTTTGCTTCTTCGCGGATAAGGCCGTTGAGTTGATGTGAGCTTCGCCCCGATCTTCGGTTGAACCCTTCGACAATGTTTTCAGGCGAGCATCTCCCCCTTTCTACCTATCTTACTTTTATAGTATTTATTCCCTCCTGTTTATCTATTGCTATCTGTGTTGCGATGCTCTAGATTCCGTACCCTTGATATCCCTTGCAGCCACATATTGCCTTGGACACACCCTATTACCTGCTGTTTGGTAGATAGTTGGACTTGCGCGTCGTAGTTGCTTGCTCAAGTGTTGATGTGTGTCGTCATATGCCACAGTTGCTGATGTATTGCCGCATGTTGATGTTGGAGATGATTCTAGTTTTACTTATCGTCACTTTAATTTCTGTTTAACAACTAAAATTGAAATAAGCAGAGGCATCGGTGGGTGATAGATAACATTTGGTTTCGAGCCCACTTGTGTCCCGTAAGACCCCGAGTACTTGATACTGCTCCTTGATTTATCACGCTATCCACATCCGGGAGGTATATGGGACCCCCGAGCGAGCTTGATTCATCTTATTTCTTGGGGCCACAAACTAGTTTGAGTGTTTTTACTATCTGTGCTTATGCCATGCTACTTTCGTATTTAAATTGTCGAGGAGCACCTTTATCTTGTTAGGATCATGGCACGATTCATGATGTCGACAAGCCCAGCCACACTTTCGGGTTCCCAATCGTTCACAGCCGTCCCCATAACCTTGAGCCCGTCTCGAGTCACCGTTCTATGGATCTACTTAAGGGTGGCCCTCAAATATTTCGAATCCTGTGATTGTTCATCATGAAAGCCTCGTTGGGTTTGATTTGGTTTTCCGAGGTTGATCGGCGTGTGTTGCTATTGGTGCACCGGCGGGTAAAACTTCTCACGTGTCCGGCGGATATGGACGACTTGGAGCACGATATCTCGATCATAGACAAGCATAACTAAAGTTTCTGCTCTAAATTTGACTTATAATGACTAGTAATCAGCTTCACTATAATGGAATGGCTAATTAATCGCCCCACAATTGCTTGTTTGGTTGTCGCTTGCGACAATTGTACCGACTAGTAAATCTTGCAACTACAACGGAATGGTGAATAAAAGTACCAACAAGCATCGGGTTTGGGTTTATATCATGTTATCATGTCGATTAGTAATTCTTTGTAACTATAACGGAATGATTAACTAAAAGTGCCCACCGCTTATTTTATCGTGATGAATATCTATATCGACTAGTAATTGCTGCAACCATAAGCGAATAAATAAAGCGCCGGTGTGAGTTCCTCGGTTGACTTCCTCGTTTGGTCTCGAGGGGAAACACCAGGATGGGATTGTTTGGTGTTAGCTTCAGGTTGGATCCGGATAGATTATTCTTACCCCTCTCTGAAAACCGCCAGTTGTATCGAGTCTCTATAGTTTGTTTAGTGCATCTGCCGCCTTGATCCACCATACCTATGTAGGCGAGGACCGCCAATTCTAGCCTCGTGTAATCTTGGCCTCAAGATCGGCCTCCTTCTTTTTCCTTTGCCCTTTGTCGGCACCCCTTTTGTTTAAGCAGGTTTTGAGATCGACGCCGTTAGCAGGGTTACCCTTCCGGCTTGGCCTGGGCAGGGTTATGGACGCCATTGGTTATTCTTCAGGGCTCTTAGCCCATTTGCATCTTGTCCGTAGCTGGACGCTCTAACGTTTTCAAGGTGATTTGGATCTTTGTACCGTATATCTGTATTCTTGACTCATTGAGTCGCTGTTATATATATCTGTTCTGTGGGTCCCATCGAGGACTGTTGTGTAATGTTATTACTTCGTTTTCCACCCGCACGAAAGTGCCTGGTGGGCACCTTTGAATCGTTTCTATGCGGGTTTGGCGAATTTTGCTCAAACTTGCATAGGTACGATTCTGAGGGTGTTACAGAGTGGTATCAGAGCTCAGCAGTTGCGATACCCCACAAGTCCAGCCTGTAGGATAACCTAGCTAACGGCCGAAGTAGAGTGTCAAAACTATTTTCGCAAAATCGGTTGGATAGATCTGGTTAGGTCTGCTTTTACTCCTTACCCCTCTGCTATTCCCCTCTTATCTCGACGTGTTTTGAATCTGCTCTCTTACCTTTTCTTTGAGTCCAGGATTTCTCGCGGTTGGGTTTCCGTCGTACCTTCAGGGTTTCGCTTCCTTCTCTGATAACGGTGTTCTGCCATCTGGTGTTCAAGCTGCCTGATGAATCCGTCTACAGTGATACCACCCTTTGTTCCTTGTTTGTGCCTTGTGTTTTCCTGACGACATCCTCTCGCCGGATCCGATGCGAGTCTCGCATCACTCCGTTGTTCGAACCTCGCTTGTCGAGATCTTGATCGATTCCGAGAGTTGGGTGCATAATCCGCCTATTCGTAGGTGCGAGTAATGGTTGTGCGCGATGGGTGATCACCATCCTACTCTTATCATTCGCTCTTGTACATCGAATCGGTGGATCCAGCGGTTTACTCCGTCCACGGAAGTTAGAGGTGGTCTTACCTTTAACTTTGTCCGTTGTTTATCCGAGTGTTCCCAAGCGATCACGGACACGATCTCTTGTTAGTGGTGTCGGGGATCTACACAAAGCGAGAAGACGCAGATCGCCGACCTTCCTTCGGTACCATGAGGCGGATCTCGAGGCGAGATCCATTGTTAGTGGTGTCGGTGTGGCATCCCAAAAACCACTACTAGAAAATCGCGTTGAATTTGTGCATTGCATCGTCATCATCATGCATTGTTTGCCAAAACTATGTTTGCAAAACCCGTGTTGTTTTCTAAATGCCCCTTTTTATTCAAACCTCAAAACCGGGACCCCGGAATATTTTGGTTTGCCCGATATCGGTTTGCAAAAACTTTGTTTGAAATAAATAAAATATTTAATTTATTTCAGTAGGGGCAGTCGAACGGGCCAGCCCGACCCGAACGACCGCCCCAGAAAAGCTAAATCGGTCCAAACCTAAAACCTATGCTACCTAAAACGCTACCCACCCCCTCCTTCCACATCACCCGGACCAATTCCCTGCTGCCACATCATCCTTGCCCCAACCCCCAACCAATCGGAAGTCGCCACCTCACTCACCACCTCTCCCTCCCTCTCAGCCCCACACAGCCCCCCACCAGGTCCCACCTCCCCCACGCGGTCCACCACTCCCCAGCCACCAACCGCCCCGCCGGTCCAACCTGCCCCGGCCCCACCCTGGGACCAGCCACGCGCGCGGCCCCGTCCCCTTTCTTCCACCTCGCGACCACCTCCCCCTCCTCTGCTAGCGGCTCCCCTTCCCCACGTCACCGACCCCGCGCCTCCCTCTCTCAGGCCCGCCTCCTCCCGGCCCGGACTGGCAGCCCTTCCCCTCCAAAGACACCGCCTCACGCCCGCATGCCGCCCCTTCTTCCCCAACACCATCTCGCACTCAAATCGGCCCTATGCAAGTTTTAGCAAAATTCGCCAAACCCGCATAGAAACGATTCGGACGGTGCCACCAGCACTTTCGTGCGGGTGGAAAAACAAAGTAATAACATTACACAGTCCTCGATGGGACCCACGAGCGGATATATATAACAATGACTCGGAGAGTCAAGAATACGAATATAAGATACAAGATCCAAATCACCTTGAAAATGGTAGAGCGTCCGACTACGGACAAGAAGCAAATGGGGCTAGAGCCCGAAGAATAACCAATGGCGTCCATAACTGCCCAGGCCAAGCGGAAGGGTAACCACTAACGTCGATCTCAAAACACCTTAACAAAGGAGGCCGACAGGGCAAAGCAGAAAAAGAAGGCGTCGATGAGGCCAAGACACGGCGAGGCTAGAATTCGGCGGTCCTCGCCTACATAGGTATGGTGGACTGAAGCGGCAGCGGCAGCAATGCACTAAACAACCTATAGAGACTCGATACAACTGGCGGTTATCAGAGGAGGGTGAGAATGACCTATCCGGATCCAACCTGAAGCTATCACCAAACAAACCCATCCTGGCGTTTCCCCCTCGAGACCAAACGAGGAAGTCAACCGAGGAACGCACACAGTTGGCAGTTTTAGTTATTCAGTTATAGTTGTGGCACTTTACTAGTCCGGCTTAGATAATCGTCCTGATAAAGTAAGCAGTGGGCAGTTTTAATTAATCATTCCGTTATAGTGGCAACACTTACTAGTCAGATGCAATTATCATGAGGGAACCCCAAAAACCCAGCAATTGTTGATACTTTTACTTAGCCATTCTGTTGTAGTGAAGCTGATTACTAATCATATCGGAAACAAGTCATTTTAAAACAGTAAACTTTAGTTATAGTTGTCTATGATCAGACACTGTGCTCCAAGTCGTCCATAACCGCGGACACGGCTTCTCGAAAAGATTAAACCCTGCAGGGGTGCACCAAAGTATCCACAGGCACTTCGACCCTTTTGCGGATCGATTAACATACACCCATCGGTATGTCGGCGGGGCCTAAGTCACGACGTTCCCGGACCAAAGCAAATCGGGGCCACCCACTAAAGTACACCAAGCGAAGTCGGCGGTCTCGAGACGGACTCGGGGTTTGCGTCGATGGTCAGTGACGGCGGATCCCCAATCGGGGCGCCGATACCGCGAAAACATCCGCTTCAAAAGCGATGCGATGTGCGGTACCGCTGTCGTAAATAAAGCGATAAAGCATGGCATAAGCAGGATAGTAATAAAGCCCCAAACTAGTTTGTGGCCCCAGTACAATACTTTGAAATCAGGTAATTATCGATGGGGGCCCATATCTCCCCACACCGTGGTTAGCGCTCGATCTCGGAACAGTGTCAAGAACTCGGGTCCCTACGGGACACAAGTGGCGTTCGGAAAACCAAATCTTACCTATCACCCAATCGATGCCTTCCGCTTAATTCAATTTTAGTTGTTAAACAGAATTAAAGTGACACAATAATTAAACCAAGATCATCTTCATCGTCAACATGCAATTCTCCAACAAGGGTGGTACTTGACGACAAGCAAACACTCGAACAGCGACTACGACACGCGGGTCCAACTATCTACCAAACAACGGTAATAGGATGTGTCCAAGGCTATATATGGTCAGAATATCACGGTACGAAATCTAAAGCATCAAACACGGATAGCAAAGATCAACAGGAGGAAGTAAATACTTGCAAAGTAAGATAGGTAGAAAGGGAGATGCTACTTTGAAAACATTGCCGAAAGGATCATCCAAGATCGGGCTAAGCTCACATCAACTCAACGGCCTTATCATGAAGAAGCAAAACACTAGAATAACACCGATGCAATATTTAATACAACGGCAGAAGATCGGCATGATGCATGTATGATGCATGGCATGGCAAAGGTGTGATGCAATTAGGTCAAGTTAAGCGGAACCGGGTCCGATAATTAATTAGATGGCGCATGTTATTTAAACCCCCGCAATTAAATGTTGTTTAGCAATGCAACAGAGGGAACCGGTTAAGCTACACATGTTTAAATGAGGCCAATATAAGGCTAGATTTGCGCATATGGGCCCCATGTTTAATTATTAGGTGAATCGGCATAAGGCCCCAAACCATGAGATATGCATGCGTATGACAATTCAATATGCAATCAAGTTGTTATTATGCATTTATAAAATAGGGTATCGAGGAAAAGGGTCACACATCTAGGGTCTCGACGGTCTTGGGGTTCCGGGTTGGTCGGTCTCGAGGTCCGGATCCGGGGTTCGAGTCGACGGTCTTGGCGGTATCGTTCTCGGATAACTGAGGTCGATCTTGTCGCATCCGTGATCTTCGGGTCATGTTGTCGGTCTTGTCATCTCTCGCGGGGACCTTGGCGTTCGAGGCGGTCTAACCGCGTCGGGCATCGGACTCGCCTGGCGGTGTCGAACTTGTCGGGTCCACGCCATCGAGTCGATCTTGGCGTCGGAAGTTCCCGATGTTCGTGGAGAAGATCTCGCGTCGAGGTTTTCTCCAGCGTCCGTGAATCGTCCGTGATGCGAGATCTTGTCGGATCTTGGAGGCCTTCGGGGCGGGGTCTCGACTTGGCGTCGAGGTTGATTTTCCGTTCGGCGCCGTGGGTCTTCGCGTAGTTCCCGGTTCGTGACTCGTGTCGGTCTTGTGGTTTCAAGATCTTGGAATTCAGACCAGGTTCTAGCTTGGATAATCCTTGGTGTAGAAGTAGCCGTAACCGGCGATGTTGTGTGTCCCTGTCTTCACACGCCTTCATCTATGCAACACCACACCACCACGAGGAGCAAAGGGGGGCAGGCGTTGTGAGGCCCCAACTTCCCCAACCGGGCACACGGAAAAAACAACAAAGCTAAGCGAGACGGCTGCAATGCTGGTGGATGGGCGACCCGATGCAAGGAGGAGGCCGGTCGAGCGGCGTGTAGGCGGCGACCGGGGTGCCGGGCTTGCCGGAGAAGGAGGACGCGATGGCGGGCGCTGGCGGAGGAGGTGCGCCCTAAGCGTGAGGCGGGGGGTTCGGAAGAGGGCGGCGGCGGACACGTGCAGTGGCGGGGTGGCCTTGCCCGGCAGCGGACGGCGGCGGAGCTGCCAGCCTTGATTCGGGCGCAGCAGGCGAGGCGGGCAGGCCGAGAGCGGGGGAGGCGCAGGTGCAGGAGCTCCGGCGAGCAGGCGGAGGAAGGTGGGCGAGGCGGCAGGCTTGATGGAGCGCGCCATGGGAGGAGGCGGCGAACTTGGCGAGAAGCAGCGAGGAGGCCGGGTGGAGAGGGAGGCAGTGAGCGGGACAGGGCGGCGAGGGAGGTCGGCGGAGGTGGAAGAAGAAGAGGGGCTTGAGGGAGAGAGGCGTGAGGGAGAGGCAGGCGGGGGGTTGGGGAGGAAGGGACGAGGAGGCAAGGGGACGGGAGAACGTAGCGTGGGTCAGTTGGTGGGTCAGCGTGGGAGGGGGGAGAGATGGGGTGGGGCCGGGCGAGGTGGGACCTGGGGGACAGAGAGGGAGGGCTGGTCGGTGTGTGGTGTGAGTGTGGGCAGGGATCGGTGGGGCGGTGGTGTGGCGTGTGAGTCGGGGTGGGTTTAGATAGAGAGAGAGGAAGAGGAGAGGGAGTGTCCATGTGGGGTTGGATAGGCTAGAGGAGGAGAGGGTGATGTGGCGCAGGGGAGGGCCAGGTGATGTGGCCAAGGAGGGTGGGTAGAGTTTTGGGTAGAATAGGATTTAGAGGCAGTTGGGGTGGACCGATTTAAAATAAACAGGGGTGGTCGTTCGGGTCAATCGGCCCGTTCGACTGCCCCGCAAAAATAAAGATAAATTTTATTTGTTTAAACAACACTATTTGCAAACCGATAGCAACAAACAAAAATAACTCCGGAGACCCGGGGTTTGGCGTTTGAAAATAAAGAGGGGCGTTTAGAGAACAACACGGGTTTTGCAAACATAGTTTTAGCAAACCATGCATGATGATGACGATGCAATGCACAAATTCAACGCGATTTTCTAGTAGTGGTTTTGCGGGATGCCACAATTCGACACCACTAACAAGGGATCTCGCCCTCGAGATCCGCCTCATGGTACCGGAAGGAAGGTCGGCGATCTGCGTCTTCTCGCCTGTAGACCCTCGCGACACCACTAACAAGAGGTCGTTGATCCCGCTTGTCAAGAGAACACTCGGATAAACAACGAAGTTAAAGGTAAGGTCACCTCTAACTTCCACGGAAGGAGTAAATTGCATCGATCCACCATTCAATGTACATAAGCGAATGATAAGAGTAGTGGTATGGTCGCGACTCCATCCCGCACTCAAAGCATTACCCTGTACACGAATAGACAGATTATGCAATCAACCCTCGGATTTAGACTGAAGATCTCGACGAGCGAGGTTCGGATCAGCGAGTGATGCGCACTACATCGGATCTGGCGTAGAGGATGTCGTCGCGTCGGAAAACACCGGAAGGCACAACCAAGAGCAGAATGGTACCACGCACAAGGATTACTCGAGGCGGCGGGAAGGCCGGATGATAGAACACCGTTACCAAAGGAGGAAGCGAAACCCTAAAGGCAGCGAAAACCCAACCACGAGAATTCTGGACTCGAAGAAAGAGAAGCGGATTCAAAACACGTGAGGGGTAAGAGAAGAACAGCGAGAGGGTAAGGAGTAAAATCGAGACCTAACGAACTATCCAACGGTTTTCAAAAATAGTTTTGACACGCTACTTGACCGTTAGCTAGGTTATCCTATTTGGACTTGTGGGGTATCGAATGGCCGAGCTCGATACCACTCTGTAACACCCTCGAATCGGCCCTATGCAAGTTTTAGCAAAATTCGGCCAAACCGATAGAAAGCGATTCGACGGTGCCCGAGCACTTTCGTGCGGTGGAAAACAAAGTAATAACATTACACAGTCCTCGATGGGACCCTGAGCAGATATATATACACGACTCGGAGAGTCAAGAATACAATATAAGATACAAGATCCAAATCACCTTGAAAATGGTAGAGCGTCCGACTACGGACAAGAAGCAAATGGGGCTAAGAGCCTGAAGAATAACCAATGGCGTCCATAACCACCGGGCCAAGCGGAAGGGTAACCACTAACGTCGATCTCAAAACACCTTAACAAAAGGAGTGCCGACAAGGGCAAAGGCGAAAACAAAGAAGGAGCGTCGATCTTGAGGCCGATGCAGCGAGGCTAGAATTCGCGGTCCTCGCCTACATAGGTATGGTGGATCAAGCGGCGTGGCGTGCACTAAACAACCTATAGAGACTCGATACAATGGCGGTTATCGGAGGAGGGTGAGAATGACCTATCCGGATCCAACTGAAGCTATCACCAAACAAACCCATCTGGCGTTTCCCCTCGAGACCAAACGAGGAAGTCAGCGAGGAACTTACAGGTTGGCGGTTTAGTTATTGATTATAGTTGTGGCACTTTACTAGTCGGCTTAGATAATCGTCACGATAAAGTAAGCGGTGGGCGGTTTTAATTAATCATTCCGTTATAGTGGCAACACTTACTAGTCGATGCAATTATCATGAGGGAACCCCAAAACCCAGCAATTGTTGATACTTTTACTTAGCCATTACATTTGTAGTGAAGCTGATTACTAATCATATCGGAAACAAGTCATTTTAAACGATGAAACTTTAGTTATAGTTGTCTATGATCGACATTTGTGCTCCAAGTCGTCCATAACCGCGGACACGGCTTCTCGAAAAGATTAAACCTGCGGGGTGCACCAAGTATCCACGTGCACTTGACCCTTTTGCGGATCGGTTAACATACACCCATCGGTATGTCGGCGGGCCTAAGTCACGACGTTCCGGACCAAAGCAAGCAATCGGGGCCACCCCACTAAGTACACCCATAGCAAGTCGGCCGGTCTCGAGACGGACTCGGGGTTTGCGTCGATGGCTGTAAGCGGCGGATCCCCAATCGGGGCTATGCCGATCGAAAACATCCGCTTCCAAAAGCGATGGTGTGCGATACCTCGCTGTCGTAAATAAAGCGATAAAGCATGGCATAAGTACAGGATAGTAATAAAACCCCAAACTAGTTTGTGGCCCCCAGTACAATACTTTGAAATCAGGTAATTATCGATGGGGGGCCCATATCTCCCCACCTGTGGTTAGCGCGCTCGATCTCGAGCAGTGTCAAGAACTCGGTCCTACAGGACACAAGTGGCGTTCGGAAAACCAAATCTTACCTATCACCCACCGATGCCTCTGCTTAATTCAATTTTAGTTGTTAAACAGGAATTAAAGTGACACAATAATTAAACCAAGATCATCTTCATCGTCAACATGCGGCAATTCTCCAACAAGGGTGGTACTTGACGACAAGCAAAACACTCGAGCAAGCGACTACGACACGCGGGTCCAACTATCTACCAAACAACAGGTAATAGGATGTGTCCAAGGCTATATATGGTGTCGGGAATATCACGATGCGAAATCTAAAGCATCGCATAACAGATAGCAAAGATCAACAGGAGGAAGTAAATACTTGCAAAGTAAGATAGGTAGAAAGGGAGATGCTCACTGAAAACATTGCGAAAGGATCATCCGAAGATCGGTGAAGCTCACATCAACTCAACGGCCTTATCCGAAGAAGCAAAACACTAGAATAACACGGATGCAATATTTAATACAAGCAGCGAAGATCGGCATGATGCATGTATGATGCATGGCATGGCAAAGGTGTGATGCAATTAGGTCAAGTTAAAGCGGGCAAGGTCCGACAATTAATTAGATGGCGCATGTTATTTAAACCCCGCAATTAAATGTTGTTTAGCAATGCAACGAGAGGAACGGTTCGCTACACATGTTTAAATGAGGCCAATATAAGGCTAGATTTGCCGCATATGGGCCATGTTTAATTATTAGGTGAATCGGCATAAGGCCCCAAACCCACAGAATATGCATGCGAGTATGACAATTCAATATGCAATCAAGTTGTTATTATGCATTTATAAAATAGGATTGTCGAGGAAAAGGTCACACATCTAGGGTCTCGACGGTCTTGGGGTTCCGGGGTTCGGGGTCGGTCTCGGTCCGGATAGGGGTTGAGGTTCGGCAGTCTTGGCGGTATCGTTCTCGGATAAGCGAGTCGATCTTGTCGCATCCGTGATCTTGGTCATGTTGTCGGTCTTGTCATCTCTCGGGGACCTTGGCGTTCGGGAGGCGTACTAATGCGGCGTCGGGGCATCGGACTCGCCACGGCGGTGTCGAACTTGTCGGAGT